>JAZGTI010002673.1:0-35010 GCA_036877585.1 Botia kubotai | reverse complement strand
AAATGCACATTAAATTTTATAAATCTACAAAATAACTATAATGTGTAACATGCTAGTAAAGTCAGTATAAAGAACATACAGCATATAGAATTTGTGGTTTTATTGCTCTAAGAGAAGCGAACAGTTCATACGTTTGTAGCCCCTGAAGTGTACACTGAATCTGATCTGGGTTCTGTACCTTTCAGACTCCAGCGACATGAGCTTGGCAACATCATAACAAATGCGAGCATCCAGAACAACACAGTTTTCATACGCCTGCCTGTGGATTAAAACAAAGACAGGGAAAAGTTAGGAACTGTTAGAGACATCATGAGTGTGTTTGCTCCAGCAGCTGTAAAAACTGTTGAGTGAGACAGCAATATTAAAACTCCCTTTCTCTCCCTCACCCCACCACTGAGAGAGAATACGGAGTCAAACTTTACTGTTGTCATAAATCCTCATGCACATTATTCTGGCTAAGAGCTGACCACCTAAAACAGGAAGAGACTTTCTGAACAACACATCAAATGACCAGCAGTTTTTATGTGACACTTATGGGTCAGTCTGAAATCAATAATACCACAATAATAAACTACAACAAAGAGCTACATTAGGCCTGTCAGACAATGACACAGCAGCCTCTGAGACAGACTGCACAACAACAATAAAGACAACGTGTGGAGACCATAAAATTAAGATTTCTGTCTGATCTTTTTCACAAACATAAAAAAACAATGCTATGCTATGCTGCTTTACTTTAATTGCCTCAAACAAAAGCCCTTAAATATTTCTGCAAGACTCAATGACACAAACTTTACAAACAGTAACTGACTCAGATTGTCTTAGATTATTCTTAACTGGATGAGATGTGAGGTGATGTCAACAGACTCACAGCAGTGTGTTAACTGCTAAACCCGGTTTTAAAGCTCATTTATGTTTCTGCTGCTCTGTGGTTGTCGTCTCAGGTCAAGTCTACAGATCAGACTGCAATCAGACGCCAGCCAGCCAGAAAGTTGTCCTGCTCTCGTTAATGTCTGTTCTACACATCCTGTCCTCTCTCTCTGTGTTCTCCTGAGGTCTCATCCCAGAAATCCTTACCAGAAGTTGTAAAAAAAACCTTCATTGTTCCCCCACACACGGGAGCAGTAAAAGAGATCGGATCAAATATTATATATGTAAATAATAAACACACGTAAGTTGAGGATGTTACAGACCTTCTGCTTCACTATAATGTACACGATCTCTTGGCTGATCGTACAGTGACATGAGCAGTATTTTCAGCAAAACTTACTCAAAATGCTGCTTGATTTGACTCTCGTCTGCGTACTTTGAGATACCGTTAATGAATAAAGTGCGTTTCACCTGTGAACAGACAGATC
Source organism: Botia kubotai (assembly GCA_036877585.1). Lineage (NCBI taxonomy): Eukaryota > Metazoa > Chordata > Actinopteri > Cypriniformes > Botiidae > Botia > Botia kubotai. Next base: position 33,652 of record JAZGTI010002673.1, on the reverse strand, counting down.
ACAGAACAGAGTATTAACATCGACTGATGTTCACTGTTGAGTTCCATTAGCAGAGGAACACTGTTTAGCACTTTACTACAGACATAGTCCATTCTAGAACACATTTACATAAGATACTATATGAAGTCTTGCCTTATTGTTACTTGTATTATTTTGGGACTGTATGTCTATCCCTCACAGCCCTGTTTTCAGTCACATCAGATTCATATGTAATTCACCACCCCCGTCTCTGTACATGTACATGATGTTGTGGACTGATCTTGTGTTGAAGCTAGAGAAGTTTTTCTGCTCACCAGGTCGTCCTCTTTGTAGTGCATCTTTGAAGTGTGTCTTCTCATACTGTATACAGTCATCAACAGATAGAAGAACGCAAATGTAGTGTGCAGCCACAGGAGATTATTTCTGAAAGACAAAAAACAAACAATGCATGAAAAGAGAGACTTTTCTACTGCACAGTAAAAGTGTAATACATTTCTAAACTCACAACATTGAGGAAGGAAATCATCTTTGATATTTTTTCTGTTATGACAATTTAATAAACGCAGGGATTTTTTGGCACAGATAGTGTAATTTTTGTATTTTAACAAACTTAATTTAGTTAAAATGTATCATTAATTTTTTGTAGTTTAATATTTATGTAAGTGCCTGAGCTTGACAAAATCATTTTTCTAGAAGTCTGATGCACCTTTTACATAAATGACAACACAATCACGTATGCAGTGTAACAATGGCAGCGATCAAAAGGTTCGGCCTAACAGGAAATGAGCTAAGATGACCCAGAGCTGGATTCATTCCTCAACAATCATTCAAGTGTTGCGGGTGTGACTTACTCAGTCTGCAGGTTAACTATTGTAGTCCGCCCGAAACTGTAGGGATTATTTTCTGCAGAGAGATAAAGGCCAGAAGAAGCAGGTCACAGGTGAGTCGTACCTACAGTCAATGTCAAAGGAAACACACATTCAGATTTGTTACACTAGATCTGACAAACTTACCTGACTCACCTAATAGATCTCCTGAAAAGTTGACGGGCAGAACGATGCCGACGGAGAGCACGCCCACCACCACCAGCAGACCAATGATGTGACGCTGGAACGAGAGGTAGTGCACAGCATCCTCTCCACACTTCTCTCTGATCTCATCATCTCTGAGAGAGAAACATACATCAGTACACCCTCAGCCTTCTTAAAGGCACAGAAAGCCATTTCTGAGAAAACATACACCCAAAAACACGCCCGTCTCCTCATTACTTCGCCATCAAAGTAATACTACAGGAAATTAATAACGGCTGACACACAAGCCCCCCTATTGCCGATTGGCTAAGGAGAGTGTTCAGAGTATGGTGATTGGTCCGATCCACTTTGTTTTCTCCTGTTTACACAGCCAGAAGTATGTCTGCAAACTCAACATTTTTTAACACACAAAGAACACAGATCTAGCTAATTTTCAGAAAACTATTTGTCTGGATGTTGATTTCAAATTCAATGGTGTTTCTCAGAATTCACTTACTGCACCTTTAAATAAAAAGCTGTTAGTCCATCACAGTGTTTAAATACAGATTCATGTGTTTGCCTCACATTTCTTATTGACCACAAAACCATCAATTTAAATGATTATACCCTAATCAATACCTAATCAATTAGATCCTCCATGATTTTCTAACTGACACGTTTACAGCCAGGAAATCACAGATAATCAGAATACTGTGGTGCCAGTGTTGTGTATGTATGATGTATGTAGTATATACTGCAGTGACCATTAACAAAGACTTAATCAGCCTCTATAAAGTGAAGCAGCTATTACTCACTTGATCCTGAAGATGGCGGTCAGCCAGGAACAGAAGCCCTGCACCACAAAAACACACCATCACATTCAAACAGATACAAACTAATGACTGCCAAAAGCCTGTGTCATTATGAAACCCACATGTATGTGAGAAAGTACATGACACCACCATACATGTCAAAATATGCATGATACAGCTGAAGCACACTGCACTCAATACTGTATCCCATAATGCAACACACTTGAAAACATGTTGAATACTACAGTGAGCAGTACAAAAGTGACTCACATCCTATTTTTAATAAGTTCATTCTTGATGTACTTACGTTGTCCCTTTGGTCAAAGTCGACTGAGCTCGAGACGGAGGTGAGACGCTCGTATCGAGAGTCTGCAGGCGTCTGCGTGGTGGAAGCCACACTAAACACAAACAGTGCTGTTAGAGAACTGCACTGCAGACACTGCGCAGATGTACAGTCAGTTACTGGCATGCCACTTCACGTATCAAGATCTCTGTTCTAACAGCAACTGTAGCGGATAACTAAGCTTACTGTAATGGGCAGGTATAGAAGCATGTTAACAGCTGTGTATTACGCGTGTCCTAATTCACACACTCATGCACTAGTCCACACCAGTTTATGGTGTTTATATAGTTTTACTTGTTTAGATCAACTAATGTTATGGCTAAACAACAGTTCAAGTTAGTAAAAGAGACATTTATAGCTTATACGTTTATAGCTAGTTTTCTGAATAACTAGACATCTGGTTTATTGGTTTAGATAGTTTGACTATTTAATGGTGCATTTAAATGCTGTATCTTTCTGGTCAAATTTAACATCAGCTGATAATAAAGTGATGCTACAGTGCTCGAGCTACAGCGGTTATATCAGAGCTGACCACACGTCAGGCATGCTACAATAAATGACTGCACGCATACACGCTCAACACACAGCATCAGTGACACACACACTGAAGGAAACCTAGAAAACAGCTGAAGATGCAGAGAGTGAAGAAAAAGAGAGCATCAAGCAGAGAAATCAGAATATTGTTGTACATCAACAGCTGTAACAAACAACAGCCCCCCAAAAAAGTATATGAACACAACAGACACAAATGTCATTGTTAAACATCAAGACATAAAACATCAACTTTATATCTATAACAGAAAGAATTTGTGTTCAAATACTTTTCATGGCCACTGCATGTGTCTTTCTCTGCAAAACTAAAGGCTCAATAAACAGCTACAATATTCACAAACATCTGGACTGACTCAACTGGAGTCTGGTTCTCACGACACTCGAGTTCTAACCCATTCTAACACATGAAGAATTATCAATGCTGCCACTAATGACACAGATCACAGACACCATCACACGATGTCCTCATGTCACACAGGGCTGTTCTACAGCACCACAGATCTTTACCTCTCCCTGTACAACTCTTCCCTGTGGGACCTATAAGGTGCTAAAACCCTGGCCAATAAGAGCACGCTGGAAGGAAGGAACAGAGACATATTTACTGTTTAAAGGTGAAGAGTTATTTTTGCAATGTTACAATATTTGCAAGTCATTTGTGGATTGTCTTTCTGAAGAGGTCAAACACTGGTGCTTGTAGAACTTGGAGTGAAACATGTCAACTTTAGACTCAGCCAATGGTGTGAGTCTGAGGTGGGACTGTCTGTTTGCTTGGAAAGTGGGAGGCAGGGCAGAAGATGTGGTGGGAATTTTAACAGTTCTGTTAGTTATGGTGCAAAAATGACACATTTCACCTTTAAATACACAAACCCATAATGCACACACAACTGAAATCATTAGCAGAGGTAAAGGTGATGGAACCCTCAACCAACCAACTGTTTGGGAAAGAAGAAAGTGTAATAGATTGAAAACAGAAGAGCAGACAGAGAGAGAACAGAAGAGAGAGACAGAATTCAGCCCAAATCCAACCGACAGATCACACAGCAGAGCGAATGCAGAGAGAAACAGCTGAGATATTAAAACACACATACTAGTCCTGCTCGTCCAGGCGCTGATAGTGCTGACTCCGCCTACTAAAAATAATAAATAAATAATGAGATATGTGTGTGTGATGAGTTTATCTGTGACAGAAGACCCTTTATTCTGAGGAAGAAGTGATCTGATATCATTACTCAATATTTCAACACAGCATTAAAATAAATTAATTCAATTGTGCCACTGCCAACCAATTCTATTGGCTGAGGAATGTTTTGGGTTGTATTCGATTCAGCGCCTACACTAAACAGCACCCTGTTTTTGGGACAGAAGTTGACAGCTACTTAAAAACAGGTAGCTGCAACAGAAGAGTCGGTATTAAAAAACCGAGAGTGGATCTGACTCAGAGTCACAGGTTTCTGAAAACAATCACTTCAGACAGAAATGTGGAGTAAAGCTGTCGCAGACGAGGTGGTAAAACAAGACATCTGCAGATATAAGATGCTCGGGATATAGAAAGATCTCCTACATGCGCGCATACCCAGATGCATGACCTTACACACTGCTTAAACCAGTTTCTAACTCTCTGGATGTGAGTGTGACTGAAGTGTGAGGTCAGTTTACTAATCGAATGAGATGGAAGAAATCAATCCATTAACTAAAGCCATTATGCAGCTCTTTTCAGCGCCTGCTGCTTACTGGCTGCAGCCCACAACATGCGTTTCTGCAGGAGGCGGCTCCTCTTCTAACTGGCCCAATCAGAGGGCGTGTCATCATCAGGACTGATGGATCAGGTGACCAGCTGCATATATTTAGCCTGACAGTCTCAGTGGGCTCAGAGAATGTTCCTCAATGAGGGAGAGTGTTTGTTTGTTTGGGGTCAGATTGGGGCTGCAAGCAGCAGGCGCTCGGTGCTTGACTTGAGTGCGCATGCTGTGATAGTGCAGCCAGCTGAGGCCGCAATATGTGTGAAAGGAGACATTTGAAATGAGATGTAACAGTGATGTTGTGCCACTCCATGTGGTGTTGCTTAAGTTTGTGAAGATGGCTGACTGATTCTGAACTCAGATTCTGAACAAAATCCTGCTGAGTTTGAAAGAACATGCTTACATTATAGATGCGCTCACACAGAAAGAAGAAAGGAAACTAAAGTAGACCTGTGTGAAGAATTAAACTTAAAACACAACCCATTTTAATTCTGAAATGTGTTTCTGAACGCAACAGGATATTCAACAATAAAATCAGTAGGGCAGGGCTTGAGTTTTTTCGGAATGGAGCTGTGTGCTTGAGGGGGAGGGGCTAAGAGAGAGGGCTTGGTGACATCAGCTGAAAAAAGAAAGTTGTTTCAGCAGGAAAGCAAGTTACATTTTAATTACAATTTTTTTTTTACAATTTCAAATAATGTGTGTCAATTTTTCACAATAAGACCAGGAAATGTATCATGAAAGTAAATGGGGTGAATTTTGAACGTTGACTTGTTTTTGTTGTAAACTCTTAAGTGTCACAGAATGGAATTTAGATTCTTACCTGTCAGCATCAGAAACCAGTGCAAGACGGCCATAATCCCACGCCACCTTCCTCAACACTGAAAACACACTCAGCAGCACCTGAAGAGCCCAGAAGATTTGAACATTACACAAACTCTCATTCATTCCACACATGTTCAGTGTGTTCAAAACACACACAGATATATGAGTATTCCAAACATGCTTGTGTCACACATACCAAACGCAAATCATAAAGAAATATGAAACAATCCAAGAACCTCAACAGAAACATTAACCATCAATACATTAACCGACTAACATTACTACATTATATAGCACTAAACAAATCCTTATGCAATTAAAATTGCAATTAAAATATATATATATATATATATATATGTGTGTATATAAAAAATATATACATGACCTTCTGAGTTAAATGACACAAAAGACAAATACATGAGTGAAAGAGTTTGTGCAACACACCAGGAAGCACATGAAGTCGAGAGCGAGTACTGTAGGCACTCCTCCAAACGGCAGGCCCTGGAGGACAGTACTGCGGATCCGGGCCTTGTAGCACCAGTCTTTGCTGTCGGAGGTGTTGGTGGAGCAGTTGAGGCCGCTGCAGGCCTCTGCTCCACCCATCACAGCCCCCATGAGCACTGCTAGGACAAGCAGCATCCTCAGATCTCCTGCATCCTCAAACAGCACCTGTCAGGAGAGCAGAGTCACATGATGTGTGCGCACACACAGTCACTGTTCCAGAGGCTGCTTGTAACTCTGCACAAGAGCTGCGTCCAGTGTCGAGCACTGAACGACAAACTCAGCACTGTTTTGAGGCACACATAAGCTCTGAGTAGCTCTGGTTAACCATGTTTACCAAGTGAAACATTTTAAACTTCAGTGCCTACATTGCATGCGTTTCTTGTTTTTTAAAAAAAAACCTGTTCAAAGTGATTTGCTGGCAGATTTAGGTACTGAATAGACACGCCACTACAAACCAAACAAACTGACTGCTCCTTTCTTCTGAATTTAAAGCAAATGGTTTTGAAAAGAATTAAGACAGGCTCAACCGGTTCAGTATGAGAGAGTGTGTGAAGAGAACAACATACATTTAACACACACACACACACACACACTCAGGGACAAAAGCATGTGAGGTGTGACTGAGGTAATTATGTAACAGTATCAAAACTCTATAGAGAGCAGTGAGTCCAATGGTTGTTCATATTTACTAGTAAAACAACCAAAATAAAACATTCTACTATTATTGACTCTCCCTGATGTCTTTATAAACTTGTATTAGGAAAGTGAACAATGACTGAAGTTTCATTTTGGATGAGCTGCTCCTTTAAAAGATCTGCTGCTCTGTAAGACGTCTTTAAAGTCAGACGTCTTACAGAGTCAAAGCTGTGCTCTGACCCAACACAGTCACATCTATACTCCTCCTACAGTGAGATCACCACAGAGCACCCTCACAATAGACAAACAAGCAGAAGTCACTGAGTTCAGCTGTTTCTCCAGCAGAATGTGTCAACTGTCTCAAGATCTTGAATGAAATCAAACAGGTCTGTTGAAACAAAGAGGATCTCATCAGTGGTGTTTACTGAAGCATTTAACAAGCTCCTCCCCTAACAATCAAACGCTGGTGAATGATGCACAATATTTCTAATGAACACTCAATCTCACGTTGTTGACAAGAGGTGTGTCACAGCTTTTCTACGCAATTACACAGAAAATTTTCACACAACGGACAATTTAAACTGTTCCTTAGGAAACTACCACCCAAAAGCGCCCTGGCAACTGCATAGCAACACTGATGTCTGCATTATCTCCCTGAATAAAGTCAAAAAATGTTAGCAGTTAATCCACTGGTCATGTGGAGTCACATTTAATATAATGCACAAACACACAAGGAATCTGCTAAAGCAACATACACACACAATGCAGTCCAGTGTGGAGTCCCATCCAAGGTTATGTTAACTGTGACAGCAGGCTGACTCTACACATGGAAAATAAACACAGCACATGAGGGTGATGAGGGAAAGTACGTCACATGCTGCGTTTGCTAACAGATCTAACAGTCTTTGCCAGGCCAGCTGAAGGAGAGTTTATATCAACTTTCCCCCTTCACTGCATACGGAACCAGAAAAGCAGCCGCAATCACAGAATGTGAATATGAACTGGACCCACCCTCAAGTCTACTCCTGGACACAGCCAGGATCCCTCTTGGAAAGTTTATTATTCATCAGGCAATATTCCTGATTATTCCAGAAAGTATCAGCAGGCCACATGACTTACAGAATCATTCATGTTTGTGGCACGAATAGTTTGTGAAGATTCTGAATAGTTTCACACGTGAAAATAATCCTAAAGTTGTGCGGATAACAGTGGCAGTCAGTGGACAGGCCTCAAGTATCTGGCTGATAAAGTCACATCGGAGTCTTTAGGAGGTTTTGTGGCAGATGGTTCAGACATCCGTCCCCCTGCTGCCTCATGAAAACAAACAGCGCATGATCACAGGCCAGATCTCACAAACCAATCAGATTATAGATGCTCATACACTGAGAGCCTGTCTTCTTTACCTTCAACAGGCCTGTTGCCATGACAACACCGGGCCAGCAGACGGCTGCGAGAAACGCTTGAAGTTAAGAGAACCTTTAGTGACAACACCCTTATAATTACAGCTAAGAGTTTTTCTTAATGGGTTTGTAATATTCAGACACTGGCTGGTCACTGCATCTGCTCAGTCTGACAGCTAAACACATACAGTCTCAGTCCAAGACTATACAGTATCATATAATCTATACAACATAAAGTACACAAGCAGATATTCTACATTCAGTTCAATCCATTTTCAGTTAAATGTATCTTCGTTCGTTCATTACATCCTGTTCGAAATAAAATAAATGAATATTTTATGTCCACTTATTCATTATTTAAGAGGTCAGGCAATAAGCAGGATAAAGTCCAGCTGGTCATTATTACAGAATAAACCCTGACAGGCTGATCAGCAGATCTCTACAGCTAGTGTACTCAGCTTTGAGAAGCCGTGAACATGGTCAGGATGTGGTGAGGTCACACACTGATTTAGTTGAACTTTCACCTGCTTTCCAGACATCTGAAAAAGTGCTCAACAAATCGGTGAGAGAACAATGCCCTAAACACAACAGCCAAGCTTTTCACTTGCCATAACATGCCGATACTTGTTACATTCTTCTAACGTTCCGACCTCAACTAGTTAGACAACACGAGAACCCACCGCAAATGTGTTTGTTGTATTTAATTATTAATCTGCCGCACAATCTTTTCCTTTCAGATTATTGACAGAGCTAATGTACTCTCTGAAATGAACTCGTATTCCTGTCTATTTCTGTCTGTTCTCTGTGCTGAAAGGAAACTTCAGAGCAGACGACACTATCAGAGCAAAACACTGATACAATGTTTTTCCAGCTCTGTTGTAACTTTATCTTCTGATAGTCAGCCTCACTCGCCCCATTTGTGCAAGCGTCATTATTGTGCACTCAGCAAAACTCAACATAACTCTTACATAATCTTTCAGAATAGTTATCATGTCTTTGATCGTTTGACAGGTCAGTGTTTTAGGCCAAAACGTCTTCTGTAGAGTTCACAGCACTGCACAGCTGATGTCTGCTCATAACAGGCTGAGCAGAACCGAGAAAGGGCTTTTATTCAGTTCAGGAGTTGGGGGTAACTGAACTGGCCCCACAGGACGTGGAGTGACAGCTAGAGAAATTTACTGAAACTGCAAATCAAAGATATTAAACACAAACACACAGCTGAGGAATTAAATTGCAAGCAAATAAGGGCATGTTTAATTGTTTATCTCTAATGTGTGGCGCGCACATTTCTTAACTGATCAGAAATATTTGAGGTTCAACACTATCAAAATGAATTTTTATTTTGCCATACAGCATCACAAAATGCCCACCTTTATAAAAATGAAAAAAAAAAAACTGCCATCAAATCTTCAAATCTGTTGCTCTTTCACCAGGTCTAAACTGACAGACTGTAATAACCAAATATATCATTATAGCCACTCTTTTGAATTACAAAAGGAATTGCAATGGAATTTCAAAGCCTTCTCTATTAAATTGGGAATGAAACCTCTGGTTAATATGAGCCCTGCTACACTACTAGTAAGTTATATGAGATGACTGGTGTGCAGTAAGTTGAATGTTATTCTTTTGTGATGCTTATAAATAAATCAACTCCATGTTATGCTGTACTGCAGCTCAGAGCCGTTCATGAGGGACACGCAGCACAAATGCTTTAGTGAGAGTGTTGCACTGATGACCTGTTCTGTAGTGCTGTTGTTGGCCTCAAGGTCAAAGGAAAACTGTCATTTATTAACCACAAGAGTGAAGTAACACTGGCACCGTTTCAGAAGGTTACAGCAGCAGGGCTGTAAATATCATATTAAACATCAGTTCCACATTAATGTGCTACTAATTCCTTCATAAACATTATCCAGAAGCTTCAGTGGAACATCAGAATACTTTCACTACACAACTATCACTAATTCGTCACTCTTTTACTGCCAGACAGGTGCTACTGAATTTACCGAGTCCTGAGCCAGTACTGTCACTTCACTGAAGTGTGATTTGAATCTGAACTCTCTCTCTCTCTATCTATATATACCTTTTTGTTTACATACTATATGTGTGTTTGCTGTCTGTATGTAATGGTCTACACAGTGTCATGTTTCTGCAGTTTGATTCACCTCAGCGGCGTGTCACTGAACCCTGTAAATCACACTCACACACAGCTATAACCGAGTGCTGTGCAAGGATCTACAGATTGAGGACTGTTGTGTGGATCATCAGGTGAAACATGTGCCCTGTTCACTCTGTGCTCCAGACATCACTATTGCTCATTGTGAAACACATACTGGTCGACCACTAGAGAACAAACACTCAAAACAACAATAGTAACAGTCCCATTAAGAACACTACAAATACACCCTGCAAACTGATATGAGCAGGACAGGATAGAGGGTCTGAATAAGAGAATATATGGTCGCCTCAGAACCAGTGGATGTGTTTTCCTGAGCAAGACCTGACTGAAATGTGATTTCAGATATGATTATCAATAAAGTAGCCACAGTTCTAACAGTAAAAAAACTCAGACAATGAAGGCCTGGTCTCTGTGCTTCTGAATTACACCAAAACCATTTATATTGAGTATATATTGCTTCCAGTTTCTAAAAGCCATTTTTAATATGCCAATAGACTCAATATATTGATTTTCCTGTAGTAATCTGTGCTGGAGGCCAAACAGAGGTTAAGAGAGCTGCAGCTGAGGTGTTGAGCAACTTTGCTGCGCCAACAGCATGCTTAGTCATTAGATAAAGATATGATGAACAGGGTAAACAAACAGCCAGATATGCTTTAATGGATGAAAGGGTTTCACACTTCACAGTCACAGGAATATGAAAACAACACTTTAAACTTATTGCACACACTGCAGGGGCACGAGGGCAAAACAGCTTATGGGGGGTTTAATCATTCTGATAAATTCTAAAATATAAAGGCTCCATAAAGTAATCATAAAAGTAATTTAACAGTTTACAAATGAAATAACATTTTTTAAAACAATTTCTTTAGACTATTAAACACATATTCAACATCAAAACTCAAATTCAACATCGTTATTTAGAATAAGAACATCTGGTTAAGATGTCTTTATGGTTCTTAAAGTACCATAAAGTACTAGTTCTGTTCTAGTTCCACGGGTCAGAATGTCACTGAAGTACATCATAATCTGCCTGTCATAATTAGAAAGATTGACACTAATCTGAAGATTAGTTATGCCACACAACTCCTTATATAAGCTCTCTAACTCATAAACTATACCGCGATACCACTGCATATTTACCAGACATTTATTGGACTTAAAAATATGTATTTTTAGCTAAACATGAGGGGGCTGATCATTTAAAAGTAACGGTGCTCGCCAGCTATGACCTGTTAGTAGTACGACTGTATTCCGTCGTCAGTTAAATAGATTTCATTATTTCTGACAGGGCTTTAAGCAGCCGTGGACAACGTTTTGTTTAAATTGCCGATCAAAGTTGAACACATTAACATAGTTAGCTACGGCTAATGCTGCTGTTAACCTAGCCGAGCTCCCGTTAGCCTCTTATAGCTGAATGATGTCACATCATCTCTGTTTAATCGCTTAACACTGATGAAAGTTTGATTATATTAAACTTGAGCATCATACCCCTAACAACAACACTGTCGACGCTTAAACTAGCTGGTTAAGAAGGCACACAGTAAGATAACTCACCTGGCCGCAGTGGTCAAAGCCAAAGTAGCTCTCGGCTAGCTACCGTTGTAGTGTCTCAAAAACACAATACAAATCTATGAATTTCGATCCAGACTATATTACGAGTTCGTCGGAAATGTTTAATAGTGTTATTAAAAGCAGGATCAGCTCAGAAGAGGGAACATCATCCAGTTAGTGACTCGCCTGGAGCTGCCAGTTAACAAGCCCTAGCATGGCTGTATGATGATGGGTCGGGCCGGTGTGTGAGCGGTTGATAGGCAACCCACGAACTGTTTCCCAGCTGGGGCGTCGGCCATGATCGTCATCCTTCGGATATTTCCGGACACGTTCGGAAACAAGTCAGTTTCTTTTGGTACGTTCGGTACGATTTCGACTCTACTCGGAACTATTCGGGGTTAATCGGTTGTGTTCGGCGTCTTAACCAGCAATACCAGAAATAAACCCGTAAACACAAGCTTAAACGTCTTGTTATAGCTCTCTGTTTGAGTAACTATATAGCGGAACACCACTTTCATGTATGAAATAGAAAATTAATTGCACGTGTTTAACCAGAATCCCCCGTGACATTAACATATAAAAAATTTTTTACTTATTTACAAATAATGCCAACATGACAAATATTTACTGTATGATAAAACAGTTTTCCAAACTGCTCAATTAACATCCAAGGGTTTAACATTTTCTATACAAGAGTCTCTACTGCTCCCAAGTGGCCTTCTTTAGCATTTAAATGTTTTCATTTTGCAGAGCAGCCGTTTTACGGATTGTCTTGACGTGTTTTATACTTTACGAATATTTTACGACTAAGTCTATATAATTAACACATTGAACCACACTTTACACCCACCTGCGTTTACTCTAATGTTTAGGATGCGCCGTAACCGGCTCCATATGAACAAATCGCTGACGTTGTCTGATATGGGAGACTTTTACATGTAAGAAATATCTAAGAAGTAATATTTTGCATGGCACATCAGCAAGACATATGGAAATGTACTCCATAGTGCAGCTCAAAGGGGTGAAGTGTGGCTATCACTGTGGCTATTGCGGAAACGCATGGGGCAAAGCGTCATATGGTAAGTTAGCGTGCATGGGAACTAAAGCGACTAACTGAGCTAACAACACTTGCTGAAAATAAAATTAGAATCATTTCCAACTACGGAATGATGGGCTTGAACGGTATGACGTCGTGGACAAACATTACTGTGCTCACCGTAAGCATATATGATACTCAAAATTATTGTAAATATAAAAGAGGGAAATACATTTCACAACTTTTAGTAAGTCGGTAGTGTGGATAAGTAGCGTGCGAGGCGATTGGGAGATTATAACCATAAAATTGAATAGTACATTTTGCCAGTATGAGACTTTTATCTCTACTGGAAATACAAACAACGTGTGCTTCCAGGTTAACAGCATTTAAGCCTACTATGGTTAGGGCTTCGGTGATGGCGTCACTAGACTTTCTTTCTGGAGCATCCTGTCACGATACAAGCTGCCCAATGACGTCTGCCTTTTTAACCAATCAGCGAAGCACACTGGGGAACGTCACGCCAAGGATGTTACTATTGATGAGGGAGACCTTGGCCGTAGTAGGGTCCGTTAACGCTTTTCTGGAAACAGCTGAGTGGGTTCGTGTGGAGATGGCAGCGGGCGGACCGTACACTATAGTGGAGTATTTTGGGGGAGATGACGGCTATCGCTGCGGTTACTGTAAACACGAGAAAGGCAATTTCTCACACGGTGAGTTGACGTGACATTAATGCCGGCGGCATGGGTGAAATCTGAGTGACAGAACAAGCTACACTGTCTACACGAGCTTTCATTTTCTACATTCACTTTCCAGAACTGGTGGACATGACCTGTCAGATGACGAAACGCTCGGTTCACGTTACTAAACAGTATTTCCTTTCAAAGCTGCTGTTTGCAAGAGTTCATGACTTCTTTCTGGAAGTTAAAGCTAGCGGAGTGTTAGCAAGTTAATTGTGGGCTTTTATTTACAGTGCGTGTTTATGTGTTTCCCCAGGTTCCTTATACACAGTAATGCTGGTATTATCCGATATTATCATCTGATGTTTTGCTGAACGTACTGTCAGGTGTCCTGGCATTTAAATAAACCAGTTCCAAATGAGTTTTTTAGCAGATACCTGATTCTGTTTGTCCATTTCCTGTCTGTGTCAGCAGCGAATGTAACATGTTGCACGTTAAAACATATAAAGTAATATTATTAAACAATATTAATATTGTCACTAAGATCTTTTCCACTTTACTGGTGACCTTTATGATGATGTGCAAATGGTGCTAAAAGTGGAGACATAAGTAGATTAGCAGGGGAATTGTGATGTTGTTGGATCTAAATAGTTGCCTGTGATGTTGTCTGTGAATGAACATGCTGGAGATGATCAGGTCCTGCTGACAGAAGGAAGACATGGGTAGTTGTCATCAGATCCGGATGTGAGGAATAATTGGGGTGATCTGGACCTGCAGACAGTTATTTACTTATTCAGAGATTCTTGTGTCATAAGAAATGTAAAGCAGACTTATTACTGTAGCACCAGTTCTGTGGAAAGTTGATCTTTTATCGTGATGATCTTTTACTAGTTGCTTATGTATCATCTTACCTGAATGAAGTGCTGCATAGAACTGCAAGCACAACACGTGCTGATTGACCTAATCACTTAAAGCTGAAGTCTTGCCACTTAACCAGCAAGTAATGAATGGATATTAGTATGTGATTCAGACTAATGCAGCTGCTGTAACTGGATTAACAGGAATAAATTAATATTATAAATCATTTTTTAATTGTAACCTTGTTCATTAACTCAAACTTCCCAGCAGCTCTGCTGTCTAGGGGTGAATGATTTGTTGAATGATTTGTCTAGGGGTGAATGATTTGTTGAATGATTTGTTGAATGATTTGTTGAATGATTTGTTGAATGATTTGTTGAATGATTTGTTGAATGATTTGTCTAGGGGTGAATGATTTGTTGAATGATTTGTTTAGGGGTGAATGATTTGTTGAATGATTTGTCTAGGGGTGAATGATTTGTTGAATGATTTGTCTAGGGGTGAATGACATTTACTTAAATGACTACTACATTTTCGCAAGGCATTTGCTTAAACCAGGCCAGTGCTTAACTCAGTGATGACACTGTTATCTGCTCTGGCATGAATACTCCTGTGCTGCTTTACAAGAGGAACAATGCTTTGACTTTTAAGTGAATGTTATGTCTGTATCATTGATGAGCAGTTGCATTTTTTCTGCTGTTAACAGGGACATACTCAAGATGAAAAGACTGTATGTCTGTCAGTGACAGATCTCTCTCTAATCGGTGTCCATCACTGACTGTCACATCTACAGCTGTATTGCCATAGAGTGACTCTGAACATGTGCTCCGTTTCATTGCCTGTCAGCTCGAGGCTTTGAGACATATGCATGCTTGTAGATCATGCTCGAGAGATGCTGAAAAAAGCGCTTGTGTCTGAACAGAGATGTGGTGATAGACATAGTTCTATAATACGTCAAGGTCTGATTTTAATATACAAGAAAACAAGACAGAGAAAGAGCATTGCTGAAATAAATGGCAGACTGCAGGTTAACACACACACACACATTGTGGTCACACTAAATCCTGGTCCTCATTCTGGACTACAGAGTCAAAATGGCGTCATTACAGGAAGCGGTTTTAAACAGGAGAGAGAGATGTGATCTGTGTCTGGGCTTAAACCTGATGCTTTATTGATGAGATTGGGCGGTGTGTTTATATTGGTTACTCATGGCTTTAATCTATGTTCCTCTGACAAGGTTTAGCAGCTGATTTGTGTTATGGGGAGCAGGTGTCTCATATCTGTCAGATTAATGGGTGATAAGCCAGGTAGAAACAAACCCAATCCTTTGCTACTGTGGACCAGATGGATGCTGCTTGGAGGAGGTCACTGGACTTTCACAGCATGTCTGTGGCCTGTTGAAATCTTTATTTATATGCTGGGAACTGGTCTATAAAAATATATAGCCTGTATGTTTTTCTGCCTTTTGATGATATTTGATATGTCTTGATATTTTATAAAATATCAAGTATCAATATCAATATTGCAGTGTAGTTCAAAATGGATCAAACAGGGTTTTAACACCACAGCCAAAAACACAGCCAAGCTTTAAACCCAGATGTACTGTACTGTACTGTACTGTACTGTACTGTACTGTACTGCACTGCTTAATTCTCTGTGACGTCATGGGAAGCGTTTTCCTTTCCAGAGCAGTGTGTCATGCGCACACACACACACACACACACACACACACGTCTTGTATGTTTAAATGTTCTGAGACATGTTCTGTGTTTTGTGTTCTCTGCAGGCATGTGGTCTCACACCATGACAGTTAAGGATTATCAGGATCTGATTGACAGGGGCTGGAGAAGGTGCTGATGTGTCCAGATGTGTTTCACCAAGAGTTTCAGAATACAGTTTTTAAAGAGACAGTTCACACATTTACTCGCCCTCATGTCATTCCAAACCTGTATGACTTTTGTCATATGTGGAACACAAAAGAAGATATTTTCAAAAAACGTTTTTGTAACGGTTTTGTTAAAGTTAGTGGCTGCCACTGTTGGTGTACCAAGGTACTTTAAAATATCTTCTTTTGTGTTCCCGAGAAACAAAAAACTCATACAGGTTTGGAATGACATGAGGGTGAGTAAATGATAGAAGAATGTAATTTTTTTGGGTCCCCATGAATCTCACATAACACTATTAGGTTTTGTTGTGTGGAGTCGCGGCAGCAGAAATGCACTAAGGTTTAAACAGGATTCAGTGTAATGAGCTTACAGAGAGACTGTCTGTCTCACAGACGTTTTACAAGCAGAGATGAAAGGGGTTATTTCACAGTTCACAGACACACTGAAAACAATTACAGGAACACTGTGATGCAAAGTCTATTGGTTTGTAAATGTCTTGTGTTTTCATTGTAATTTTAATAAACTTTACTGTGTCTGCCCTTTGTTCATTTCTATTTTTAGAAGTGGCAAATATGTTTACAAGCCTATTATGAATAAGACCTGCTGTCCGCAGTACACTATCAGGTAAACAAATTAAACATTGCATCATTCTTTTAGATTTGATTAAAGGTTTGTATGGTTAAAAAATAAATATAAATATATATAACAATTAAATATGAATAAATATTGAATAAGGCTTCATAAATGTGTATTAAAGCAACAGTAAAGCTAATGAACAACTTGAAGTCGACTTTTAAGACAGAATGAAGCATTTATGTTTCTGTGTGTTTGATGTTTTTTATAAGTAGTGTTTGTACTTCCTGTTTGGCAGGTGTCATGCTTTGAACTTCCATCCATCGAAAACTCATAAAAAGACCTTGAAGAAAATCAACAAATTCCTCTCGAAAGGAGAGATGCCAGTAGAGCAGCAGGATGGAGGAAATGAAGGTGATGACAAGCAGAGACGTCACAATTCTCCTGACACTAACTCCTGTCTGACGAGTCTTTCATGGGAGAATGCATTTCTTCCCTGACATTTAGACACAACATTGAGGTAGTTTGTGTCATTTCCAATGCAAATTAAAGACTCAAATAAGAATTTATAAACCGGTGGGTGATGCATCACCGATGGTTGTGTCAGTGTTTTCTCCAGTTATAGCCTCTGTCTGTCTCTGTGTCTCTGTGTCTGGTCTGATCTAATTTGATGTTCATCACAGGTGTTTTAGAAGAAATCAAAGGCCGTCTAAAGCCTCTCTCTTCCATGCTTCAGAGGACAGTGGTTATAGCTGCAGGAAAAACTCAGTCGTTTTTGTCAGGTGCGGCGGATCTGCGCTGTAGATCAGACTTTCATCAGACACGCATCTGATCTCTTTCATGAACTGCAGTTACTGTTTCTCTAAACATATTTTGTTTGTGTGTCAGGTGACATAAGAGGTGTGGTCACGCTGTAGATTCTGTACGTGTGTTTTATAGGGGAGCCCATGGACTCAGTGCATGAAGAAGAGGTAAGACCACCTCCTGAAGACCCTCTGAAGATAGACCATACTGATGTAGAGGAGATCACCAGCAGCCCTGACTCAGACACCCGATCAACACCTAGAGAAGATCCAGCATCCACCCCACTAGAGAAAACCTCACGTGTCACACCTAAAGCAGGTGTGTTGAGAAGAGTTCTGACAGTACCTGATGACACTGTTTGTGCTGTGTTGAGTGACTTCCTGCTCAGTTTGTATTTAAAAGTGAGAAATTCCCTTCCATTGTAAGTGGACTGTTCTGAACAGGATTTCTGTTTGTGTTTACAAGCTGAGGGACGTATCAAGTGCTGTCATCATTGTTTGTTTTTACAGTTTCTAAAGGAAATGCCGTTGAGTGCTGTTTACCTGGGGAAAGTTGCTAGCATGAAGCTAGAGCGAGGTGTGGTGTTGTAGATGCTTTGAGTCTCTCCTTCAATTAGGTTTTTCCCCTTTGTTCATCACTGGTTTAATCGTTTGGAATAGTAACAGCTCACCTGTCCACCACAAATCACCTGACACTAGCATTCATGTCTGTACACAAGGGCAGATGAATGAATCACCACAGTGGAACACTAGAGGGCAGCATGTGTTCAGAAACAATCCAGTGGAGTCTCAACGCTCCATTCACATCGCCTATAGCATCGTAAGATAACGGTCTCTTCTGCGTGTCACGTCCCATGTTGAGCCAAATGTGTCAAAAATACAATATGTCCTGTTACACATTTTAGCCTCACCTGAAATGTATTCTGTGATAAAACCTCAGCAGGGTAAAGAGCTTTAAAACAAAACATATGGTAATTCCCCGTATACTCGGAGCATGTGATGATATATATGTGAGTATAAATTAAACATACGTTTAAAGTCATGTACATCCACCGGCCCCTGAGACAAGAACCCTCATTAGAACATTCCAGAAACAGGAAGTATTTATAGAGGCTCGTCAAAGCAGGAGAACCCCCTCGTTCCCTCATTCTTCCTCTCTCCATCTCCAAACGAAAACTAACTGGGGACTAATTTATGGCAGCTTGCTTGATGACCATCCATGCGTGTGACTTATGTCTGTAGTTAGCTGCACTCGGAGCTAGAAGAGTCACAGGAGGTTGTAAACCAGAAGATCTGGTAAAGTTCTCTAATTTGAGCTGAACGTAACGCAGATCAGATGAAGATCATGAGTCTGATGGTTAATCACACCTCCATTAATCTGGTTGGTGTGAAGTATAATCAAAAGTATTGATCAAATTAATTGATCATTTGATTAATAATCAAATAATCAAATGAATGGTGGGTTTTAATAAATTTCATGGTCTATGATTTTAGTATAATGCTGTAATGTACAGTGATAATGTACAGTGTGGAGTGTAGTTTATGCTACATGTAGTTTCCACACAGTTTCTCAAAGGTGTTGTTAGCTATCCTGGAACTTTTGCCAGATTTAACAGAGCAAAATAGACGCGCCCCCTTTTTTCCAAAACTGCACCCATCAATATCACAGAGTCGACTGTGATATTTCAGGGCATATATTTAGATCTCTGTCAGGTAATAAGGATAAGTTCAAATTTCCTTTCCATTAATTAAATCACCTTAATGTTTCACTGCATTATGTATATGTGTGCGTGTATGCGCGTGTAAAGTGTGTGTGTGTGTATGTGTGTGTTCAGGGGAATGAGGGTACCAGTACAGGCTGGTTCAGGTAGTAAAAGTGTTCCTCCTCATCACGCCCCTCTGTTCTTTATTCCATATGTTTCCTCTCGTAAAAGAGCGTGCCAGCTCTAATTCACCTGTCCTGACCCGGCCCCTCACAGCAAATACAGATTACACTGTAATCTGAGGGAGCCTCAGAGCGTGTGTGTGTGTGTGTGTGTGTATGAGTGTGTAAATGCAAGCGTTTGTGTGTGTCTCTGCATGTGTGTGTGTGTGTGTGTGTGTCAGACTCTTTGCTGCATGTATATTAGAGAGTGTGTAACAGTAACTGTGAGTGCATGACTCCTTTAGGGGAGGCAGTTGTGCAGTTTTTATGATCTGTTAACTGCTGGAGAGGGAGAATGTGTCTTCTACAGGAGAGTTTATCACACGACGGCTGCTCTCAGAAGAACCGTGTTTACTGTTAAATTCTTTATGACCTCAGTACAGTAAAGGCAATTCTCAGTGTTTGTTGTTTGTCGTTTATTATTTGGCCACGCCCCATTTAATTAGTCATAAAACATTCTGCGGTCGTCCTAACACTTGATTTGATGGTTTTAGAAATGAGCAAATGTGTGTTTGTATGTATGTATATTACTAAATGTAACATTGTTGCAAAGCTGCATGAAATGCATGGTGTTGTAGCAGCATGCTTGTGTTGCAGATCTTTGATAAGATTACAGTGCATTAGTCTGTGTGTTTCCCAGCAATGAAAACCTATTTTGCAGTGACATGTTTTACTCTTTGAGTCACATAAATGGCATCAGTAGAGGTCAACTCCTGCAGATGGCGTGTGTGATTTGCGAACAGTCCCGGTCAGATCGTATCCGGTCGAAGCTAAAACAGACACAGAACGCAGGAACAGAACGCAGGCTGTCTGTGTTCTGGATCGGGCCCAGTGTCTGCTCTCCCTCTGCTGTCTCTGATGTTTACTCTGTTCTGGAGGAAAGCCATTCAACATCTCTCTCATCCATCCCCACTCCGTATTTACAGCCCCGGCCGGAAACATTCCCTTCACTGAGTCAACTGGAGGTATTAACAGGAAGAGAGGGAAGAATGAATGTTAAGAGAGAGCTGATTGTCTCGATCACTCGCTGTATGAGGAGGTGGCGGAACAGCGCTCGGGCAGCTGAAAGAGGTCTCACGTCTCGTGCGAGGCTTGTAAAGGCCAGATTTATTTCAGACCAGTATAAATAGTCTGTTATGTGTTGGAAATCCGGTTCAGATTTACGCTTTGTGATGCTCTTTGTAGCTTTAAATAACTTTGGATCCGGTTAGCATTGGATTTCTGAAGATGTGAGATTAATTATCGGTGGCTGTTAAGAGTTTGTCAGCGTAAAACATCTGAATTTCAGTGCAGTTATAAATACTCTGTGAGTTCTTGTGTTGTTTATGAGGGAACCTGTTAGAAACATTTGCTATATCAGGAGACTATATCAAGCCAAAAGAACTCATCTTTGTCTTATTTTATATATTTGAATATTTTTAAAGAAATTGAAACTTGAGTGAGGAATCATTATGTTTGTTTTATTGTGTATCAGAAATGAGAATTTGAGAAAATGTTCATTGTTGTGAATGCTTTTAAAAACATGGAAATAACACACATGGCTACATGGAAATAATGCAGAATATTAGATTTTTGTATGAAATGTGACTGAGACTTGTTCTTAATAGGCTGTATGGACCAGCAGTGCTCTCTCTCTCTCTCTCTCTCACTCACTCTCTCTCTCTCGTTCTCCTGTGGGGTGTGCGGGTTGATGGCAGGCGGGCAGGCTGACGACCGGTCGTGGTTGGCATGGGGACAGGCAGGAAATGGCCTCACTTTCCTTATTGCTCCAAACAGGATGTGGGTGTGTAAACTGTTGACATGAGACGCCGGGAGCGCTGAGAGCAGCTGGCATCAGTCCAGAGAGATTGAGGCCGATACAGAGAGACAGACAGTGTATGCAGCTTATTGTACAGTATACACAGAGGCAGATATACACTGACAAAGTTTACAATCTCTTTTCACAAATAAACTTTTCAGTGTGCACAGTTTTTTTGGAACGTGACCGCTAAGATGAGCCAAAGACAGGGTGTGTAGATTCTTTATCTGGGCTAAACTCAGTTTAGCTGGCGGTTTGATTTCACGCTAAGAATTTCAAAGTGCTTTTAAAGCTGTAGTTTGCATTGGTCGACCAGTCAGGCTAAAAAGCACAATTCAGTGAGCAATGTGACACAGAACATTTGTGTGCCGTATTGTGAGCAGCATTCACAAATGTTGTCATGTGATGTTTAGAGTCCGACAATCACTGCAGAAGAGTATGTAGTTGTGTCTGATTCATTCAGCAGATGCCTTTATCTAAAACTTACAAATGTGAAGAAAACAATGAAGCGATTTATCCTAGAGAGGCAATAATATGAGGAGTGCTGTACAAATTTCAACGTTTCAACAATTAAGTTAGAGAAGAGGGTTTAAAATATACAGTGAGGTATCAACATGTCTGTTTCAGGTATTTACAGAAGAACTTTTTAACTGTTTGTTTATATTGTGAGGGATGCAGCTGATTGGACAGAATTTGAAGTCTAGTACTGATGTGTTTTTTAATAAATCAGTTGATGTGACTGGTGTGCACACAGGAGCTCACTGGAGGTGAGGGGAGAAGATCGGTGAATACTGAAGTATTGTGACAGAGTTGAGATTGAGTGGAGAGCGAATCTGAGTATTAACTCACCATTACAGGTCACTGTATCCCCCTCTCATATCCTCACTGTCTCAGTCTTCACTCAGTAGTAAAGGATGGCTGGCTGCCAGGCCGCAAGCCTGACGCAGTAACTGATGCAGTGACTCTCTCCACTCGAACCCTTTCCTGACCGTCCCTGCCTGCCGTTCCCAGTCGTAGAAAACCACCGACCCCCTCCAGCTTCCCTCAGGCCACATGAACAAGCATCTCAACACTTTCATTTAAACCACAAGAGGCCGCTTACCAACCCAGCAGGCGTCACACAAACAGAGCATGCGTTGTGTTATAACTGCGATGATGTCATCATGATGTTAGAGGTGAGAAAATGACTTCCATCGAAACAGGAGAAGCTGTCCATGCGTTTACTGCTGCAAACGAGATGACTCAATGGTGTTGCACACTAACCGAGTTTATAACTCGCCTGAAGATCATACACGTTCAGCCCTGCAGCTCACAGAAACACGCTCTCAAGCCCAACACAAACCGCTCCATATGTGAGATCTGCTCCAGACCTGTGAGTGATTAAACTCTCCTGTAAAAGCAGACAGCAACAAGCTGGATGTTTTATGTGATGGTGTCATTTTGTTCAAGCCCTTTTGCTTCAGTAGACCCTCACGTTTAATTCTTCATTGAAAGATTTTAGGCTCTTGTTGGTCAGATTATCGGATGTGCAGAACTTTCTCTTTGACATGTTTTGTCCAAAAATCCACCAACATGACACATCAGAGCAGTTCTCAACACAGATGTCATCTGCAACACTTTGTCCTCCACATGAAAACTCGCAGATTGTACCCTGAAAGGCCGATTTTCTATTTTGCCCTTCTAATTTGCACAGAATGTCTAATGCTTGTATAATTATGCAGATTCTCTGTATTTGATTATATAATTTTCATGTGTTGTCTGTCTCGATGCAAGTGGGCAGGATACGAGCACAATTAACATTTACAGTGTAGATCTTTATGAAACTCACTTAATCACACACTTCCTGATAAGTGTTCTGTCATTGTGGTTTAATGTCAGGTCAAGGGGCAGATCCCAGCAGACCACCATGTAGAAAAGCTAAAGACATCAGAAAAGAGCGTCGACTGCAAAAGGAGCACCAGAAGCAGCAAGAGGGAGCGTCTACATCGATGAGTCCTGACCCGGTGAAGTCCACATCCACTCAGCCCAAATCTCTGGAGAACTTCATCTCTGAGTCTTTACCCGCCAACCCTCTCCACCGCTTAGAGGTACCAATACAACTCGGGGCGAAATACCTCTGCAGTCAAATAACAGTAAAAACACGAGAGGAGAACGTCTCCTAGCCAGTTTCAACATTACAGCTATCACACATTGCGGTTTTCGTTCTGGTGCATTATGGGTAAATATTCCTGGCTCATTTCCTGCTTTTGCTGTGATTGTTTGGGTGAGGTCAGCATCAGTAACCAGCCAAACCTTTTGCTTTCTAAGCAAATTTGTATGAAAGACTGTCTTGTTCACCAAACATCATTGTCCCCGGAGATGCAGTGGGCGATTCAGCTCTCGATTATCTTGTAGACTGTATTGATTTGATTGACTGCAGTATGTCATTCCATTATCTTAAGTGGATAGCCGTCAGTGTCACTCTCGTCAGAATGAGGTTAGTTCTTCATGCAGGACTGAAAAATCTCTCCTGTAGAAGAGTGCTCCCTTCTTGCATTACAAACTTTCAACAAACAGTTTGCACAGTTATTTTTTCAGCAGTGTGATTGGCGAAGGCTTTGCGTGACAGATCTTTCCTCTGAAATGTAAATACACGTCTCTGTGCGTTTTAATGAAATAAAAACACATCCATGAAAATGGATGCATTTAAACCGGCATGTGGAGGATCTCGCACACTTCCTCTCCAGACCTCACTTTATCTCTGGTGAGAGCAAGTGTTGGAGGTCATCTGGAGGTCTCAGTTCTGGGGTCATTTAGCTCTTGGAGAAGGACCTAAGAGACACCAGTCTAATGAGATGTTTACTCATACTGTGAGCAGTGTGTTTTATCAGCCCCACCACACACACTGTTCGAAAGAGAAAAGATTCCTGTGGAAATGCTTGGCACTCTTTATGTCTAGCCTGATTTTGGGCTTTATGTAAATAAGTGAAGCATTTTGTTACTTATTCAGTAAAAAGCATTTATGATTTGAGCTTTAAAAAATAGTCTCTGTCACACCGTAAAAACATTACCACAGCTTAGAAATATCATCAGTTATCTGGCGAGGAATTTGGTTACAGAATCATCCCGGCGCCCTGCAGGGGGCAGTAGAGGCACACTAGAACTTTTCCTTATGTTGCATTTCATTTTGAAGGTCATTTCATGGGACCCGTTCATCACCCCCCACATTATTTGAAATCTCAGCGCTGTTTTGACAGCATTAGGTTCTCTTTGTCTTGGTTGCTTCTCACACACGTTATTAAATGACCCTCATCTCCAGAGAATAACCCAGCAGAGTAAAAGACTCTACTTGTGTTTATCTGCCACCAAAGTCACAAATATCTGCATTAACTTGGCCAGGCATTAATATGAGAGCTTCAGAGAAGGCCAAATAAAACACAACCTAAAGTTAAACTCTCTTTGTAAGTCGAGGAACTTACAAAGCTTAAGCCCCTCGTCCAATGAAAACATCACTGTGAGAGGTTCTTTAATTAGAAACAGCCTCACCAGTCAATTAAATGTTTTTGTTCAGAGGATTGGATTTTGATTGGTCGGCTCACTTCTGAGGCCAGTGTGCCCTTGTGCAAACACAGATGATTCTGCGAGACGCCGAGCTCTGTTCATCAGACACGACATCAGATCCCTCACAGTTCACTCTGAACTGAGGTCAGACTTTTACACCTTTTGCTGTTAGGAGTAATTATTCCACATGAACAGAGCAGCCATGTTGGAGTTTATTGATATTCATAATTCACAGTTGTTATTTTAAATGCAGATCATAAGCTAGTAACGGTCATTGTTGCTGTTGCTTTTCATTGTTTCCTTTCTCTGGCTGCAGTTGCTGATGTGGTTTAATCAAAGCCAGTTCCACTGCAGCTAGAAACTTCAGGAAGTTTCCTCTGTAACAGTGTACAGTAAGAGACACTGTTCTGAGACAATCACTGCAGCTCTGTGTTTAATCATTAGAGAGGAAGTCATGTGTTCGTACCTTCTTTTCAGTCTACGTTACATGTGGGCCATGAAGTGTCTGATACAGATGAAGAGATTTAAAGACACAGCAACACTTTATACAATCTGCATGTTTCCAGTAAGCAAATATTTCTCAACTGAATGTATGTTCCTACACAAACAGTGTGAAATATTTCCTGCTGAATTCCATGCTGAATCTCACCCAACCAAACAAATACTGTAATCTGATTATATGTGAGTTATTGGTGTTTTTTACATTCAAGTGCTTTCAGCTTTTGTTTGGAGCAGAATGTTGACTGGACCATCAGACATAATGGATAGTTTTAAATCAGAAATACAGATTGAATTGGATTTTGTTGACTGCAGTGCAATTGCAATGCAAAGAAAGTCAAAGTAGGCTTAATCCTCGTTATTCCAAAAATAATTCCTTGTTCTTGTTATTCTTACTTTTGAGGTGAAACATACTCCAGTATGTTCCTGACCGTTTTCATGAGATTCACACATGCTTTACAGAAAGAAAACCTTATTCGGTTTCTTTTCCAAGTCACATAATGGTCCATGCTCACTGTTCTGCTCAAACGTTCTGCTGTTCACTTGCTTTTCTTGTTTAATTCTTGGAAGAACTTTGTAATCTTGTCTACTTGTTCTGATGTTAAAGGTGAGGCTAGTGCGCTCCAACCCACCTAGCCCACAGTTCAAAGCTACATTTGATGCTTCCTACCAAGTGTACAGACTCTACCAGATAGCTATTCACAAGGACCCGCCTGACAAACCTACAGAGAGTCAGGTCAGAAGATTCAGAGCTCGAGGCTTGTGGGCTGTTGAGCACATCTGACATGGCCTTGTATCTCTCTTTTGTCTGTAAACAGAGTCATATTTTGAGGAGCACCTCATAGAGCAGATGTCAGTGATGACATCAGAACACACTTCTGCAATCTGTGTATATGAGAAGTTTGCCAAGAACAGAGGAGAGAGAGAGCTGAATGTGAGGTCTGAGTTGGGAAAGGGCATCCAGGATGGGCAGAAACCAAAACATGTTCTCCTAAAACTGGGAGCAAAGAATCACAGTGTGTTGTCTTTTAATGAGAAGTGAAAGTGAGGGAACCTAGAGCAGACGGACAGGAAGTAACAGCAGGTTTGAGTAATAAGAAATAAAAAAAATGTGTGAGGTATATCATGGAAACTACCTCAGGTGAAACTACCTCAGGTGAAACTACCTCAGGTGAAACCGTGTCAATAACTCCTAAAATGGGTGTGAGACAGAGAGATTTGTGAAGAAAATGAAGAAAACGCTTTCATGCGCTCTGTGTGGGTGATGTTTCTACAGGTGTCTGTGTTAAAGTTGAGATGTTTGTTTTTCTGCTGGTATTTTACCTCCACTTTTCTCTTAGTCAACAGTCTTCCTCTTTCATTGAGGTTGTTTGCTTTATTGTTTTAGATCTGTATAATCTATGCGGTGTTCAGTGTGTGTTATTAATGACCTCGTTAATGGTTTAGTATCAGTGGGGTGGCAGTAGACACAAGTGCATTAGTGAGTTATAGAGCTGGTCCATCAGCAGCAGACACAGGTCACATGACTCTAAAAGTCTATGTGTCATCATTTGTGTCTGTAACTGTCTCATTACAGTATGAAAAGCCTCTGTAATAATTACATAGCTGAGTTGTTTAGAGCATTTTTTGGAGATATGTAAGCACTGACTGGATCGGTCAATAATTCACCTGTGTTTTGGTAGAGAGTGAATTAAACTGGGTGGATATCTTTCTCTTGATGTTATTTCAGTCTGTGACTGGGCTGGGCTGTGCGCACACACCCTGCTCTGTGAAACACAGCCATAACTCAATTATACTGTCCTGAGAGCAGCAACATTTACTGTCCGTGAGCTTGTAGGAAAAACGCACAAATCTTAAAACGCTGTCTAGAGTAGGAGGTGACGAGAAATCAGATTAATATAAAGAGTGATTTTAAACAAGGCTATTACTGCAGAACATTGGGTAAAGGGTAATGATTAATGATTTCATTACTGTTTTAGAGAGTTTTGGAGAGAATCTAATTTTTAAAATGTTGAGTACAGGAAGTTTACAGGACGTTTTTTAACTGTATAATCAGTAATCAGTGGATCAGGCTGGAGTAATGCGTTAGTATTATACAGTAGCAGACATTCAGCCATTCATATGTTAATAGATTTACACGGCCGTCTTGAGTCCTGAGGTTTCTGTTGCTACAGTAACGCAGGTTACTGTATGTACAATGAGGCTGCACATGATAAAGCTGAATATTAATGTGGGAATTAATTAATAAATAATAAAATGCTTTCAGAGTTGACTGTCTTCTGACAGTCCTGATGCCATGACTGAGCTGAACCTCTAGTGCAGAAGGTGTGTGCGTGTTTGCATTAGAGCAGTCTTTGTGAGGATTATAACAGAGACAAACATTTCATGTCGTTTTCTTTCCTGCTCTACCTGTTTCTCTTTCTGGCTGTTCTCATATTAAATATCTCACTGCTACTGAATTAGGCCACCATCACTTTAACCCAGAGGTGCAGTGTGACTTGAATTACTCTGAAACAAGTCGAATACTGTTGCTGCCTGGTTTTTAGAAGTGTCTTTGCTTTAGGAATGCACCTGTAAATGTTGTCTAGTTAGGCCGCTTGCTAGTTTAGAAAACAGAGCTTGTTTGCTGTTAGTCTGGATATGTATTGGTTTACTATTTTCTCCCAATATTCTGGACTGTTTGTGTGCATGAGTTTACAGTAGTATATATCTGATCTGATGATGTGTGATCAGTCACATCTCTCTCATGCTTATGCTCTGCTACTGTCTGCCATTAGTGTGAACATGAATAAACAGGGGCTTTGTTACTTACAGATGGAGAGCTGTAATTAAAATAATACTGTAAACACACACACACACACACACACACACACACACACACAGAGGCAGGCATGTTCTCTCTGAAGGCTGGTATAGTGAGGTGTGTGTTCACTACACGTGTGGCACTGATATAAATACACATATACATAAATATACATTCACATAAAAAAATTATAATCCGCTTACACTTGGGTACTGTGATTCGTGGGTTTTGTTTAATCAAAAACTAAAGCTGTAATGAGATTTTGCAGGAGTACTTTAATATCATGCGTTCTATACTAAATATTAACATATGCATTTATGTCCTTATATTATGCATGTTATTTTCCAGGCAGCAGTTTTAACACACAGAAGTATGAAGTAAATGAAGATATGTATTAGACAGATGGAGGTTGATCCAAACGGTAGATTTCACAGTCAGTTAAGGGCCAGTGCTTAACATTCTGTACGTTCTGCCTAATTTCACATGAGCAGAACACGAAATCCCAGCTCAGCCATTTCACTTCCTGCTCGGGTCAGAGTTCACCTTCATCTGCTCTTACTGAAAGAATGTCTCTGTACAATAGACCTGAAGGATTGCAGAGACAATAACTGACTGACAGCTAAAAACATATCATATATCATAATCTCATTTTTGAGGTTCACAGTCCCGGATTATAAATTCACCTCCCATGTTTCTGATTCTTTATGGACCTCTTGTTTAATGTTACTAATTTGTAAGTCTAAATGGTGTAAATAATAATGTAAATGTGTGAATACCGGTCCAGTCCAAGACTGTAATCACACACGCTGTCTCTGCTGCCAGACTGTAGGAGATCTGATGGGAATCTGCATGGCTGTGGTGCCCTCTCTTCCTGGGCAGTTACCCACAAACCCCCCGTCGAGCGCCTGGCAACACAGGAGAGAGGTTTTGCCAGGTTTTAACCCCAGAGCGACTCACCACACCCCTCTCCCATGCCCATCATCTCCCTCCACTCTGCCAAACAATGAGTTTCTCTTACACAACCGCTTGGAGACGTAAACAAATCAGGCCTAACTGCACAAAGCGTCATTTGAATTATAAACAGTTGTGTATTCGCTCTTGTTCTCCAGTACAAAGCTTGTTTGTAGAAGAGAAACTTTCTCAGTTTCACATTTTACACTGGTTGCTGTGTGTGTGTTTATATTGTTATGCTCAGAGTTTCTGGCTTTCAGACTGCAGTCTCAGATTGTCTTTGTGATGGTGCTGTAGATTGAGTAGTCGGAGGAAACGTGTGTTGAGTTTTGAGTGGAGAGGTTTAAGAAATGTTAATGAAAGCAAACGTTATAAAAACCCTAAAATATGTTGTTAGTTCTCTAACTAGCACAGATGCAGTTCTGAGTAATTCTCTCCAACCTCTCACTCCCCAGAAAGTAGAGCTGCTCTCTGTTATTGTAGCATTTAAACCACAGGAGCTGATGCTGCCAGATTACAACCAGACACTGTGTGTGTGTGTGTGTGTGTGTGTGAGAGAGAAAGTTGTGTGTTCAAGATGCAAAAGAAAGGTAGAAAAGGTGCGTTTGTGTGACTTTGTTACAGGGAGCCAAATGTAAGTTTAAATTTTTCTTGTTGTTTTTGATGAAGATCTGGACGCAGCTGCTCCATTTCATGATTCATCAATATCTCAGGAAATAAATGTAAAAGACTGTGTCTTTCAATGTAAATGATGATTCTATCTCTCTCTCTCTCTTTTAATGTGTGTTGGTGATTTAAGGCAACATTAGCATTAGGTTGAGTTTTACTGTGTTCAAATGCTTTATGACAGATTGTAGGATCTACTATTGGTGCAGACAGTTACCATTAGTACATGTGTACAGTTGTTGAGGTTTGAACACATGTGCCTTGTGTTTATGTTATTTAAAACTTTCTGGAAGTAACAATTTACTTTTTCTGTCTGTTTTCACAATACTAGCCAAAACACAACAATGCACCAATATTAAATGGCTCTGTTTACAACATTTGTAATTTAAAGGAATAATTCACCCAAAAATATCAAATGTCATGTGATTCTAAACAACATTCAGATCTTTTCTGTGTAATGAAAGTGAGTGAGGCCTGCGTGTGTCTCCAGAATGTCTCATGATGCTTCTGCAGTCATGTTTTGGAGTTTGACAGCTTCAGTTAACCTTCACTTTCATGATTATGAGTTGGGAACAACACGAGGACATGTGACAGAATTTTGATGTGTACTGGTTCTTTAAAACAGAGTTTTCTCTCAGAAAGATGACGTCTTATTAGCAGTAAGATTAGCATGTTGGTATCAAGTGCTAGAACTAAATTTTGATTAATTTTGAAAATGGATCAATTTTGAACTGAGAAAACTGAAGGCCATGTTCAGAGTGCTCAACTATATACACAAGGGTGCCCACAGACTCAGATTATCTGTTGTGTTTTAATGTTGGTACATTTTAAAACATGTGGATAAATTCATAGCTGTTGCTGTAACGTTTCTGTCTTTTCTACTTCTCACAGTTTAAAAGATTCCTGTGTGATTCACCGTTAGAGGTAAGACATCATCAGATCTCTTTGTTTTTCAGATACACCTGCATCAGATATGCTGATTCTTTCTGAAATGTCCTGAAAATGTTCAGAGCAAAAGATTTAATCATATGAATGTGTATTGAGTGCTGTACTTTTTCATAAAAATGTGTCACTTATTCAAACATTCACAAATGTTCTGAAAACTGCTGGAAATCAATTAGAACTGATTTGGCACAGAGTCTGTGTAACCCTCATCAGCTACAGCTTTGAGCTCGGCAGTGCTGTGGGGTAGTATCACACATGAGTTATGAGCAGTGTTGCCTAACGGTCTATGAGGGGCTGATGTTGTTTGTCTCATGACAGAGATACATGTGGAAACTTCTCACCGGGTAGCCGAGTAATTGTTGGGTTGTTTGTTTGTCATGAAACAATGGAAAAAGTCAAATGTGTTCAGACCCGGATCACTGTGCAGCACAGCATGACCACACGCGCGCGCGCACACACACACACACACACACACATGCACACATACAAGCACACACACAAACAAGAGTTGGCTATGATGTGAATCTGAGCCTGACAGAAGATTGCCTCTCTGTCATGTCCAACTGCATCATTAACTTTCTCATTTGTGCTTTTCCTTTGATTTTCAGGGGCAAATGAGGGTATTAAAGAACAAATCTGGCTTTTTTGTTGACATATGGGATATTAAATTGTGTTGTGGGACAGGGCTGGAGATGTATTTTCCTTTCAGAAAATGGCTGTTGTCACGAACATACCCATACAGAAAAAACACTGTGGTAGTACCATGATGAAAGAGAAACATTTGAGTGCCATGTTATAGAGAACACCAAGTGCCATTTTATTGTCATCTGATACCATCAGAGTACCACTACAGTCCTTTCCTGTAAATACTGTTTGTTAGTGTGGCATTAGACATTCAAAAGAAAGCAAGTAAAAGCCACATTAGTGTCATGTGATACAGCGCTGGATGCTGATTGGCTACAGCAGTTGCAGGTGAGCGTGGAAGGAAACATGTTCCTCATCTCCATCTGTGTGCTAATGAAGATCATTCTCATTTACAAGAAACACTTTTATCAGCTCATCAAAGCTGTTGTGTTCACACATACCCAACATCAGTGTAATACTGTAACCGTGCCAGTCCTCAGTGTGCTGGGAAGTTTTTAGTCCCGCACAATGTTTATTCAGAACACTCAAGTACAGGTGTGTGTTATAAGAAAACATTATATAGTGTACTGTTGGGATGTTGAAGTGTAAAGACTGGTTGGGATGCTCTCTTAGAAGGTGTATGTTACTGTTGGTCACATGTGGGTGGTGTGCTTTGATTAAGGGTCGTTGGTTTGAATCCTGTAAGGGGTGATGTGCAAACTGGTTTGGTTATGCTTTTGAGCAAGACGTTTTCCCAAATGTAAGTGACTTTGAGTAAAAGTAGATCAGGTAAATTACTATGCATGGTTTGAAAGGGATTATGGGTAATTGAGTCATAGTCTTTAAGGGGCAATTAGCATCAGATGCGGAATCACAGACGCTCGTGGCGTATCCGTTCACTTAAAGAAGCGTGAACAATAACAGTGTTTGAACTTACTCTAAATGTAGAGTCGCCATTAGCGTGTTTTAGGCTCACTGGCCTGGTTGTGCTTATTTAGATGCGTGTGTGTGTGTTTTCATTGATGTGTTTGTGTCACGTGACTCAGAGAGCGTGCGTCACTGCCTGTTTTGCGTCATTGAAATGCCCTTTTCAAAAACAGGCCTGTGTTGCATTTGTTGTCTGTTTCTGATTGCCTTTTTAAATGTCTTTTTATTGACCTGCGATGTCTATCCTGAGGGGAAGAGCTTGTTAACAGCGGTGTGGTGTAATTAGTCCTCAAGATTTTATAGACCTCAAGCCTTGCCTATACCCCATACTGCTGTGTTTCCACACACAAACAGACACACACACACCTATCACTTATCTATCTAAATGGGACATTCCATTGACTTTCCATAGACTTCTATGGTTTATATACACAGCTAGTTATAACCACTATAACTTACCCCTGATCCATACTCAGACCCTAATGCACACACACACACACACACACACACAGTGTAATGTATTTAATTGCAGTATTGCAGTAACAGGTTTGCAGTGACAGTTACCTTCAGTTGTTTGTCTGTTGGCTCTTTGGAAGGCAACTGTGACACATGACCTCATGTCAATGAGAGAACATGATGAAATCATGAACACATTCATAAACACGGCCTCGGCATCCCTGTAATATAATCAAAAGCTGCACATGCCTGCATGTGTCGGGACAGGAAGCGCATCTGTGCTGCAGAGGACGCGAGCGTGCCACGCCATGCCGTGAGTCGCGACCCTGAGGAAAATGGCAGGAGTAATTGAACGCTGCTGTTTCTACATGAAGTGAAATGAGGCGGCGCTGAGCGCTGCGTCTGATGAGTGCCGTGTGTTTATACAGTCTGCGGGACTCAGGTAACATTTTCCTCTTGTAACGTCATCTGTGCCTCCACAGAGTCTCTGCCGAGTTTCAGAAATCATTTTTTGACTTTTTTATTTTTTTGGGCAAAATCTAAAGGCTAATCTCTCTAGTCTGGTGCATCACAATTATTTTTTACTTTAGGCCCCCCCAACATTATTTGACCCCCCCCCACTCACAATTTCTAACTAATAAAATATTCTAAGATCTGTAGATTGTTACACAAAAATAACCAAACACTAAGAAATATCTTGATTGTAATTGTTTTAGCTTATTTGAATTCATGTTTTGTCTTATTTTAAATCATTTTAAGTCATCTTGTGTGAGGCATTATAGTGAGGTATTTCAGTTAATGCTGTACTGTTAATGTTGTACAGTGTCAAAGTCAGTTACCACGGCAATACTAAAACTGATGTTAATTGATTTTTACATTACTGTACTGTACTTTACTGTACTGTACTACACAAGTGTCATTAGTGTATTTGTGCAGCGCCCTGTTTAACTGTTTCCTGCATGTATTATCTGCTAATTATGTTAACTAGCCTTCAGTCTGACAAACAGCCTGTTGCCGTCCCTTTTGCCTACAGCACACACATGCTTAGCACGCCACTACACGGCTGGAGAAAGCCAGACAAACAAAGAGCGACACAGAAAACAGAAAGTACCATATGCTTGTGATTTGTGCCCCTGCCTCATTCATTGGCTGCTTGTGTGAGT
>JAZGTI010002672.1:0-35029 GCA_036877585.1 Botia kubotai | reverse complement strand
CTCTCGTTCACTCCGTCGTGTGCGCGCATTGGAAACGATGCGCGACGCAGACTCGCGTGCACGCTCTTGCTCGCTTGGTCTAGATTCCGGGATATTTTATCCAATTCGCGGGCATCAGGGAGCCACTATCAATATACGGGAGACTCCCGGAACTTCCGGGAGAGTTGGGATGTCTGCATTTAGCCTCCCTTTTCATTCATTATAAGTTTAATGAGGCTTAATGTTTATAAGTTTTGAATGAGGGCAGTTGTATAAAGTCATTTGTTCAATGTTTGAACGATACTTGTGGATGGAATGACTTTCTTAGTAAGAAAAATGCTCAATGCTGCTGTATGCTATTTGCCGTCCATCACAGAAAGAGGAAGTGATGTTTAACTCAATGACAGGAGATACAGAGCAATAGAAAATGAGGCTTAACTTCAAACTTTAACTATAATCAAATTATTTTCAAATTTCGCTTTGGAAATCTTACTTTGGCGATTAGCCTATTAACTTGTCCACCCAATGACTTATCAACAAGCTAAAACGCTTTCACTTCATAATGACAAATTATTGTTACATAAACATATGTTCTTACATCTTCTGTGTTCTTCGGTGTTTATTTCAGTTTAAACCTTCCCAAAAACATGTAAGTGACTCTCGAAAGTGACGGTGTAATATTGCCCCAAAATAAACAGACGTAAACTACTGTTTGGCTGAGTCAACTACTCTCACCTCACCGAATCTTGCCACCAGGTGGCGCCGTGCTCGATTCCCACACCCGTTTGGAGTTGAATGTGAATCGCGGTGTTTTCTCCACCTCCAAAACCTGCGATAAAGCTGTTTTCCAATGAGAGCAGGTGGAATTCCCCCATTCAACCAATGGCGCAGCGATCCTTTCCAATGGGATGTGTGGGTTAGGTTATGGTACTGCTGTGAAGTTGTTGGGAACGGGCAAGCCCAGGAAGCGGGAATTTAACGCTAAGCCTACCGGCTGGGAACACGCATTTTGTAGTACGTGCACCTCTCTGACGGGGAAATAAAGAGATTTATGCGACGTTTGAGATCGTAATTGTTTTACATAAGTTGCTCTGACAAACGCGAGCGCGGATGAGAAATACGAGTGACCTCGGACTAAAGACAGACATGGATCGCAAGAGTTAGACCGAGTCCTGACACCCCTCGATCGGTTGACTTTCCCCCTTGAGCTGTTTAGGATTTCAGCTGGAGAGAGAGACGCATCGAAAACAGTCACCATGCCTGCCAAAACAAAGTATAATTTAGTCGACGATGGCCACGATTTGCGCATTCCTTTACATAACGAGGAAGCATTTCAACATGGGATTAATTTTGAGGCAAAGGTGAGTTTTCTGTATCTCGTTAGGATCATATACGCGATCAAAGCCTGCAGCTGCATCTATTGCAGATCATTAGAGTCCGTTTAAAGTTGTTTAACCACATTGCGCATTGTTGCCATTGAGCGAGGATGTGGATTTTGATACCAAATCTAGTTTCCGCTAACTTAACTTATAGATGTGTAACGCATGTGATCTTGTTGATTCTGGTTTACAGTATATCGGTAGTCTGGATGTAGCTCGACCCAACAGCCGTGTGGAGATTGTTGCGGCCATGAGGCGGATCAGGGTGAGTTTATAGTACCTGTGTATCTTAATGCTTCCTAAAGTTGAACGAACCGCACGTTTTTGCAATGTTTTATCTTAAATCGTCATATTCTGAGGCGTTGTGGTGTCATTATTCCGCATGGGTGGTCTTTAAGCCTCCGGCAACAATCAAAACAAACGCGGGACGGATGAAGCAGCAAATTGCTTACAAAGTGAGCGCTTGTATGTCGATAGCCTGTGAAAGTTTATTTGATTCGTTTATGCCGGCCCTGTAATTTATGTCGCCTTTGGCTTGTTGAAAGCTTTTGTAAAATTTATGTGGGAAAATAAGCAGTTTTTTTAAGTGGGGGTCCCGCGGGTAAAGAACTTAAAGGGCCTATTCGTTATGTTATGTGCATTAGCTTTATGTGTCACGACCCCCCATTGACAACAAATAAGTGTTTTTGTTTTGTTATTGTTTTATTGGATATTTCATAAAACGTTTGCAGCATTTTATACGAGCTGAGCAAAAGTCTTCAGTTCGCTTTTTTGATGTTTGTTTTTTGCTGTCACTTTTTGTAATGTTTTGTAATGACAGTCATGTGCTTTATATTTATATACAACTGCATATTCAAAAATGGGTTATATACTTCCTAATCACTTGCACAACAAAGAAAAAACTTTTCATTAAAAAACAGTGCATCTTAATTTCCTTTTTTGAACTGTTTCTATGAGTCTGAGTGTGCCAAACAGATATTTACAGTTAGCTGTATTAATGACAGTTCATTCATTTGTTCATTCATTGATGTCCACTTAATTGTTTCCAGGAAGGCTTGTTTTACTGGTGTATTTAGTCTAGGTGTCTGCTTTCTTTGGCTGTGTTCTTGACAATTTGGCTATAGCAATGAAATTAATTTTGGAAAGTGAGGCTGTTTAAATGCAGTAATTGAAAGTCTTCATTTTCATCCATCCCGGTTATGATAACATATTAACCTTTTCTGTAAAGGCATTTTCAGGGAATCAAACCCATGACTCCGGTGTTGTTATATATTGAGGGGAAATCAGGTGCCACAGAAATACTTCAAATTTAAGTCAATAGTTTTGCAAAGCCAATAGCTTCTAGTACATTTTAGAGACCCTTGGGGCATTATAAATCTTGAATTGCTGGCAATAATCCAGGTTTACAGATAATAATCCAGTCTTACATATGTTTATTGCATGTTATTTTTATATGTGGTCCAAAGAATGTTTGGTAATTGTTTTTAACCATCTAATAATGAGCATACGTTTGGCAATAAGCATAAGATTAGCATAAGTTTGGATATACTATAACAGCTTGTCGTGTATCTCAATATGCCTGAACTATTAAGTCACACGTTATATAGTGGTCGATTATGTAGTCTTCCAAACGTGTGACCTTTTTTAGCTACCCTTATTTTTCACATGGATCCAAGAGTAATGCTGATGGCATTAAATCTGGCCTGCTCCAAGCTCTCCATGACTTTTTAAGATGTTGCTTGTAATCTTTTTGTCTAGCAGTCGCTATGGAGATTTAGTAAAGCAGCAGTAGAGTTTAAGCACCCAAGTGTGACAAGCGCATTTAGTGAGGTAAAATTACAGCCTGACTGATTGTTACCCTGGCTTACTTGATTTACATATATGGCATAACAAGCAGCTGCCTCGCAGTAACCAAAAACCTTATCACAACACTGTTTGTTTGTGCAGATGATTAGGTTAAGTAGATGCTGCTGTCATATTTGGTAAGCAAAAAAAATGCTTCTGTAAAAGCTTTTAAAGTCGTTTGCGTAGCGGCTGTGCACTTTGCTCCTATTGCCGTGCCTCAGATTTATTGCAACATATATCGTTAGCCTTAAGATGGTCAAAGCGCACTCTTTGCAGAAATGATGACTTATTGCACTTAGAAATTGACCTTAATTAATTGACTGGTTAAGTGATGTTATGAATGAATTGTTTATGACCGAAATCCTTCCTCGGTCGACATTTTGGAAGTGAGAATGGCACCATTTACCTGAGTGGTTATAAATCGTTGATGTTTTGGCCCTTTCTTTATTGATTTCAGTTAAAATTAGGTTGCATCTGTCAATTTTAAAAATGTATTTCTTTTTTGGTCACTGTTGTTCACGATACTCGTTGGTGATTGGTCACTGTTAATGCTAAGGTTGGTGATTGCTCGTTGGTGATTGGTCACTGTTAATGCTAAGGTTGGTGATTGCTTGTTGGTGATTGGTCACTGTTAATGCTAAGGTTAGGATTGCATTAGGCTGGGGTGGCAGAATTAACAAACATATGTAGTAGCAGGACAGTGTGGTTAGAGGTTTTGTTACCTAATTTATTGCACCAAACCTCAAAAATTCATTTAAGATTTGTAAATCATGTTAGTGTTGATATAAATTTATTCGTGGAATTTGGAAAGCATCTGGCAACCCTAAGCATACATTTATATGGCAGCATGCTTTGAAAACTGAAAAGCAAGCTTTGTTAAAATCAATACAACCAACAGAAACTCTGAATTTTGCTGTTTACTCTGTGAAGCAGGTGAAAAAAAGAACTCAAGAGGAGCATGTTATTGACCCCTATTGACTCTCTCCATGTCCCCGTTTAGTTTTTTTAAACTAACCGCAGGTAGATGTATAACTTTGGGAATGTTTGCCTCAGGCTGACATTGACGGCAAAGTATTTTGTTACCAGACTAGAGTTTAAAACGTTTTGTTATAGAAGGCAAATATGTACCCTTTCCCCTTGCTGCCATGATAACAGAGTTGGTAAAAATTGATGCCTTTAATAATATTCGCAGTTGTTTGTCACGTCACAGACTGGATGACTTTTGGCGGTAACGTACGAGAGCGAGGCCTCTTGAGATCAACCCTCAGAATGACTGTTGGCAGAAATCCATTCCGCTGGCGTACCTCGTTTGGCGTGCCTCGTTTCCCTTTCCAAAAGGTCTCTCCATCCTCCCTTCCCCTCTCGTACTGACGGTCTCCTGTGTCACACTGACCAGCAGCAGAACAACACTGCCTGAGGATATTCGAGCCGTCCCCTTCTTTACCATAGTAACGGAGAACAGTAAATTGACTCATAACCCTCCTTCTTTCCCCCTGAGTGTCTTTGCCTCGCAACCACACAGATTTCACCTCAAAGCACAATGTTTCCCCTTTTATGTCCGCCTTGATGAACCTTTCACTCTAACAAATGAAGATTCTGGCCTAATTCTATCCTCTTTTTTAATTAACATACGCGGTGGCACAAAGATATAACTCATTTCTCTCATTTTTGCTTTTCTGAGAGGGTGAAACGACTTATCAAACATCTCTAGATAGATAAATTTAGAACACAGACTCTGTTGAACATTGAATGTGCCAAGGACGGTCATACTTAATAATGCGTTTGAAGCTAAGAAATTACTTGACGAATTAAAATCGAATGAATTAAAAAAGTACGAGACAAAACTGCCACTGAAAGTTTGTTGGTTACAGCTCAGTGCTCTCAAACCGTCGATATATTCCACACTGTGGATTGATTCATGGCACTTTTAATTTAGAGTCAGAAATTGTTTTGCACTTATCAACCCGAGTTTCACATGGATAGTTCACCCAAAAATGAAAAGTGTTTGTCTTGTCATTCCAAGTCTGTATGACTTTATCTCTTCTGTGGAACACAGAGGAAGATATTTTGAGAGAATTCTCAGTGGTTTTGTGTCCATTCAATGAAATGTACCAACATACTTTAAAATGTCTTTTATGTTCCTCAGAAGAAAAAACTCATAAAGACGCAAAAAAAACAAATACAGGTTTGGAATGACATGAGGGTGAGTTCATTTTTGGTGAAGATTTTGTATGTGGATTGTTCTTCAGTGTGCAATAGGTTCTGTGTAATGAAGACTTTTCTTCTGGAGTGCTTGAGTCAATGGAAATGTCATTGGACTGTGATTTAGTGTTGTGACATGGTCCTCTTTTCTCACCCTCTCTCTCTTTAGAGCTCTATTTAGCGTGTTAGTGTGTAGCTCACTTCACCGAGTGATTCACTGTCTTGTGCTCGTTTGAACGTTTATTAGTTCTGCACTTGGCTTTGTTTTTTTAGTAAGGAAATGGGATTGGTCATCATTCCACCCACACAACTGTCATTGTTAGACGTGTAGTCAGAAATATCAGCAGTAATATTTAGTGTAAAATTAAGTGCCTATTTTTCTGGCTTGGTTATTATCTGTGACTTAAACAAGCAATAATTAAAACAATGTCTTGTATAATATTTAGTGACATTTTGTATTCTACTGTATAAATACATTATTCATGTCATAATGACCCGTAAATACTGTTGGGGTCTATTTGCTGCTATTGGATTAGGTCTAAATATGATAGAAGTTCATGTTGGTGTCCAAAATCATTCTGCCGGGCTGCTTTGCTATGTGAATTATTGAGTGAATGGGCAATTGTGCCATATTCCATCTTATGCCAGTAAATAGCCTGTGGGCCTGCAGTCACAAATCTGTGCACTTACGACATTTATTTTCTCAGTTCATCAGAGCTGCTTTTTGTAAGAAATATTTAGGCTACTAAAAAGTAGCTTCTTCAAGAGACCCCCTTACGTTTTTTTTAGGCTGGTTTTGTCTATTTTTGTGAAATATAATTGTTGATTTTGGCTGTAAGGATGATAGACTTGTTAAACACATTACATTACCCAAATAGATAATTAATAGGTAATGAGCATTCATAAGTGGCATTTATTCTGCCTTAAGAACAGTATTGCCATGGCAAAGCCTGTTTTAGGCTGTTACAGTAATGAGGTACAAGGGAATATAATACAAAACCATAATCACAGAGCACATTGTCTTCCGTTTAAATTCTTTCCAGGCCTGTCACATCAAACTGTTCCTACACCTCAAAGCTTGTAAAATGTTTTACACTTCCTTTTAAGCTTGTCAAAGGCTTTAGAAGTATCTGTGATGAATTATATTTATATATTTCTTGTCCCGTTCTTTAAGTGGCTTGTTAAAGGTTCAGCTGACCAGTTCTACCTTCCACATGCACAGCTTGAGTCATTACCTCAGATCACAGCTTACCTTTCATTTATTCTCCTAACAAGCTTCCGTCTCCGAGTGATTTACAGACAGTATCAAAGAACGCCTCATCGGCATCAAAAATCATTGTCCATTTTCTTTTTCTTGAAGCCTTCTTGGCCCACAAGAGCCAAGTACCTGCTAGCCAATCCAAGAGAGCGAGGAAAGATCAGCTCTTTATAGCATTGATGTTTTCATTGTGCTGGTTTTAAATGAGGAGAACGAAGCTTTTAATTTGTAATGATTAAACTGAGGCGATAGAATTGATCAGCGGCTGAATTACAATAGCCATTATGGTTTAATGGGCAGTTACGCCGTGCTGTGATTGGCTTGCAGCTTATCCCGGTGTAGAGTTATGAACTTCAACGCTAGCTGCTGGTTTGCATTATTCGTGCCAGTTTCGCTTCGGGCAGACTTGCTTAGCGCTTAATTTCACCTTGAAAGGAGCCGGCTGGCATCTGTTAAAGTATAGGGCCGCACAATTAATCTTAAAAAAAAAAAGATCAAGATTACGGCTGCTGTGATTAACTATTCATGAAAGTGTTGATTACAGCATTTCAATTAGATCTACGATTGCGTCAAAGGTCGCATCGGTCGACCGATTTAAACCAATCACAGTGATGTGCGCATTAAAGCGATAACAAATCAGAGACACTTAAATTGGTCTATAGCAGCGGTTCTCATCTGACACCCAGCAGATGATAATTTGAATTAGATGTAAAATAACTAAATAACTGAATTAAATAACTGAGACATCCAAAATGTTCAGTGCTGTGGTTCCCCAGGAACCAGATTAAGATGGTTCTTATGATGCATGTTTTACGTTTGGTTGTTTCTGTGTCTGGTAGAGCATTGCATTCGCAGCGCAAAGGTTGTGGGTTCGATTCCCAGGGAACATATAAGCTGATAAAAAAAAAATTTGTAACTTGAATGCACTATAAGTCGCTTTG
The DNA here is from genome assembly GCA_036877585.1 of Botia kubotai. Taxonomy (NCBI): domain Eukaryota; kingdom Metazoa; phylum Chordata; class Actinopteri; order Cypriniformes; family Botiidae; genus Botia; species Botia kubotai. The sequence goes on along the minus strand of JAZGTI010002672.1, from coordinate 27,425 downwards.
GATAAAAGCATCTTCCAGATGCATAAATTTAAATGTAAATGTTTATGGAGACACACTGAAATGTGCTGAAGAAATGTCACATCTCCACCTTCTCATATAATTTCCATTTTAATCAGCAAGGTGTAATTCTGTGTAAATACCATTTACATATATTTACACTTATGCATTTGGCAGATGCTTTAATCCAAAGCAACTTGCGGTGCATTTTTGTACACTATAAGTTTGTGTGTTTCCTAGGAATCAAACCCATGATTTTAAAGTTATTTATAAGAAGTTATTAACTGACTGTTTAGGTACAGGAAATGACACACTTATTGTGCAGTGTAAAAAGCTTTTCATGATTAAACATTTCGGAGAATGCATCGCATGGGCTGCACCTCAGGACTCAGATAGTTGTTCACTGGGTAAACTCGCAATGAATGCTCGAATGAATGTAATACGAGCCTTCTTGCATTATTGCATTGTTTGCGTTTTGTGTAATTATTCAAAGCTTGCTCAAAGTTCAATTGAGCTAATGTGAAGTTGGCCATGCAGACACTCTTGATTATACTGATGTGTAATGCAGAAATGAATAAGAAGTCATGTTGTTTTGGAAGTCGCATTCATAATATGAAGTTGCTCAAAACACAAAATCAATTTTTATATACACTGTTATTCAAAATTAATAACGGATCATGGTAAATATCAAAGGAAACGGTCGATAATTGTTTGTAGAAATCATAGCCTTCTGTTACTAACTAATCGTTTTTTTCCAGTTTTAAAGAGGCACTATTACACAGTGCCATTTAAAGGTTTTCTAGGTCAAAGTGACTGCTTTCCACTTAGTTTACATTACAGCTCCGCATTTGTGTTTCTGCGTCGTTTCACTAGCATCAACCGCAGGCACGACGAGCAGCAGAAGACGGCGTGTGTTTCCTTCTCTCTTTACCTTGTATAGAAGCAGCGCTGATGAATAGACAGCACTGTATAGTACTTTTGTATAGCAGCTGTAGAACAATATAGCTATATATAAATTCATTTTATAATGTGTGTAAGTGTGTTTGTGTGTTTGTGTGTGTGTGTGTGTGTGTGTGTTTGTGTGTGTTTGTGTGTGTTTGTGTGTGTTTGTGTGTGTTTGTGTGTGTGTTTGTGTGTGTTTGTGTGTGTTTGTGTGTGTTTGTGTGTGTTTGTGTGTGTTTGTGTGTGTTTGTGTGTGTTTGTGTTTGTTTGTGTGTGTGTGTGTGTGTGTGTTAAGAAAGTAATGGAGGTGCTGTGTCTATCACTGTAATTAGCCATTAATAATAGCATTGTTTGAAGCTATAACAGTAGCATGCACACCCTCTGTGTTTGAGGAGGTAATGACATTGGCAGATGCTTTGTGATTTATCACATACTGGGGGCATGAAACGGTAACCGGTCTCCAGTCACACCACCCAGCCCCCAAACCATATGCTCATGCTGCACTGTTTGAGTGTGGGGTACATGAGTCAGAGCAGGAAAGCTTGACAGAGGAAAGGAAGTTAAAGAACAATGAGACAAACCGCACAAGCCGCCCGAGGGATGGTGCATACACGTACGTACAGTGGTGGCCCGGGACAGTTATCAGCACTTTGGCTAAAACATCAGGCCTGCCAGGAAGGAAGGAAGTAGATGGAGGACTTCACAAAAGTTTGCCTGGTCCATGCTTTGCTTGAAAATCAACAATGATCGCATTTGTTGGTTTAAATTGAATTGAAATGAATTTGCACCACACACTGTAGTGAGCACCACACCTATGCCATGCTAGGGCACAGGAAGTGGTTTGTTTAGTATTTAATGATTATAATGTGGATTGTTATCATATGTGATTATTGCGTTACATTATAAATTGCATATTGCTTAGACTTGTATAACCCACCTATTTCTTTACTATCTGTTTCCATAGCTTACATTCCAGTCATGTCTCTGTGTATTTTGCGTTATGACTTGATGCTGTAGCACGTGGTACAGCATTCACTGAGCTTGAAACAGTTTGCCCTCTCTGAGTAATTGGTTGAAATGAGGGATTACTGCCCTGCCAGAACTTATTCCATGTCATCTAGGCTGGTAGGCAGCCCGGCTGACCCCGCAGGGCATGTGTGTCGGAATTCCAGCATCTCAGCAGCCAAGAAAATTACGGGCTCCTTTGATAGATATTCCTCTGCTAAAAATATCACAACCTGCATTTTAACAATTGTGAATTCCGCAAATCGGTCATACCGGTCCACTGGTCAGGCAGCAATTGGTGTCATTTCCAAAACTTTAACACCAGTAATTCACCAAACAATTTGGTTTAACACCTTATTATTTACTTATTCTGTGGAACATAAAAGTAGATGTTAAGCAGAATATCTGCGCTGTTTTTATACACTGACGGTGAACTGTGATCGTTGCTGCTGAGTGTTAAAGGTTTAAAATGACTATACGTATAAAATCAAAATCTTAAAAGCTTCTAAAGCCAAACAATAGCTTTGTATAAAAAACGGACCATTTCTTTGCCTTTTTTAGCGAATTAATTTAGACTTTATTTTCAGTAATCAAAAAATGGGCCCATTCATCTGTTACTTGGTCTTATTTCTATCATTACCGCAACTGTGCAGCTAGATTACGTCCCTCTCATTTTCAAATTATCGAGTGGAAAAGGCCGTCTGTGCAAGCGATGTAGCTAAATGAGCACACGCCTCATAGACTTCGTTATGGTGATAGCAGATGCAGCATACACATGCCTTGTGGTATGCCTCAAACGTTAATTTATTGGATACACATCTCCAAACCACAGTAGCTTTTGAGGGTAATTTCCTGACGAGGCCACAATTATTACGGTACTTGGCAATTAACATTGATCTTCAGTTATTTAACCGTGTGGGGAATAGAAACGTGACCTATGGCTCTCACTATTGCTTTGATTAACGCCTCATGAAACATGAAACTAATGTTTTCTTGACGAGACAGTTACTTTAAAGATCTCTCAGAGGTCTCTAACCAGATCTCCAGGCTATATAACCAGAGCTGATAAAATGGAGACCATTTGTTGATAAAAATGACAATATTCCTGTTTTGTAACGACATATATCCACGTGTGTGTGTGCGTGTTCTTGTGTCTGAGGTTAATTAAAGCATTTGCTAAATTAAAGCTTGCGGGGCTCTTGGCACAAACCTGCTTAGATCAGACCATGAAATCTCTTTGCCGTTGCTTCAGTGTCTCTGATTATGTCATCTTTTCTTTAGTGTGTGTTACGTCGAATAGTTATTTGTTACCAAATTCCAAAATATGAAACCATAATCTTGTCACGCTGAATCAGAATCTAGCAAATGGTGTAGGAAATGAGTTTTGAATTTCTGATAAGGCTATAAAGTGTCATATAGCTTAAACCTGCCTTTTTTTCGCTTATTCTGTATTTTTTTGTTTTTTTTATCTTATGTGTTACTGTCCATTTCAGATGTTTCAGTTTTAGATGTCATTTTTGCTGTCAGAAAATAGCAGCACTTTTCACTCAAGTCACACAGCATGTTGAATCATTTCATTCTGGGTTTCAGACACGCAGCAGTTTGCATCACAGCTATTGTTATCTTGCGTTTTGTAAATGTGCTGTAAATGACAAGATGGTATTTTTTTGCATTTTAAGTTGCAATAAAACGCTCTCCAGGTGAATTGTGGTATCGCTAATCATCAGTTGAACAAAGTAAAAATTACGTACTCGGTACAAAATAACAGTGTGATATTTTATTTCGCTATTACAGCATTCAGAAAGTATTGAAATCTAGATTATTATAATGGGAATATGGGGAGTAACCATGGAAACCTTACAAAAGTCTACTTTTTTTTCTCTACTTTTTTTGTAAAGTAACAGTAGGAGTTATGAGAACTGTGTTGATTGGTTCAATCCTCTTTTGATTAACTCTCATGTCATGCCTGTAGAGTCGAGCATCTATTCAGTAAATCTGTAGGGTTTCCTCTAATACGACCTTTATTTAAACACTTACAGTAAAACTTACAGTAAGTCTTTTAAACTCCGAATGGCAAAAACTTTTTCAAAAACAAAACCACAGCAAGTGGAATGATATGCATAAACACTGTTAAAATTACATCACATATTAAAATAAGCCAATATATAATAACAGCTCTGTTGAAAACAGAATTATATAAAAATATAAAATTAAATCTAGATAAACTAGTCAACTAATTACTAATTAAAAAGATAAGCATCGCAACCTATTAGGTGGTCGATTAAAGAGGTTTTAATTGACCAGCCACTGTAATAACAGTACCGAATTAGCTTTTATATCATTCAGATGTAACGGTCACTTAAATTTTTGTGAAAAAAATCTTCACTCTTTTTCGCTTGTTTCTCTGACTGACTTGTAAATGAAAAGTTAAAGTGAGGCTTATAGAAAATGTACTTTTGTTAAACATGTAGATATGGGTGCCTGTCAACACTGGTTCTGTGTCACGGACCGCTTTATCCAATCACAGCAGTGTAATCCTGCCTGCTGACGTCTTTGATGCACTTCTCGTTTCCAGTGACGGAAGCTTTGAAAAGCACTCCAATTACACGGGTTCCATTCAAAGGCTTGTGTAGCTATCTTCATCCATCGTCTGCTGTGCGGCGAATGGGCTGCTTGTAGGAGAGAGGCAGGAAGTGGGAAATGAGGAGAACCGGATAAAGGCATCAGCTAGTGGTCTGTCACAGGAGCTAACAGTTTCTGATAGCTGGCCAACAAACGTCTTGCTGTTTAAAGTCCGTTCTGGTACTTCATTACATGTTGGACCTCACATTAATGACAGACACTTCCAGACAACTTGCATTGCTTTAGGCTGAGCAATTTATCGGCACTTGCATTCCCTGGGAATCAAACCCATGACCTTGGTGTTCCTAGTGCAATGATCTATCTATCAGTTGAGCGAACGGAAAAGTGAAACAATGCAAGCCACTCAGTTCGATCACATGGCTTCAAAATTAATAATAAATTTTAATATAATAATAATAATCCGTTTTGCTGATTATTCAAATGTTAATGGTTTTTAGCTGCTAGAAAGGTTTTGAGGCAATAAACTTGCAAACAACTGTAAAGATAAACGGAAGAATAATGTTTAAAGCTTTTCATGGTTAAAAACCTCTTAACATGATCAAATTTGGCAACCGATAATAAGCAGTTTAGATTCATCTGTCTGAACTGAGCTTACAGTTCTGTGTTTTAAATGAATGCAAGTTGAGTTGATTTTTCTGGTTGTGTTTACCTGAATTTTACAATCACGAGAAGGTTTTATTGCACAAATAACAACACTAACAGGTTTATTTTTGTCATTTTTAATACTTCAAGCGTGGTTTTAAAAGGACTTTTGTACTTTCTTTATTGTAATGGGCATTTAGCTGTTTTGCTTAATGTTACATTATGTACACAAATAAATGGCAGTTGAAAATATTAGAATCCGTTCAGCATTGGTATTATTGCTTTATTTTCCTTTTTGTAGTTCACATGTTTAAAAATTACCTTGAACTTTACAGTGTGGCATGGCTTGGCTCCTCTTTCACACCTGTGAAAATCTATTTGCAGTGTGAAAGTTTAGATGCAAAGCATCACCCATCATAATTTTACAGTCTACCAGGTGCATTGTCATAGCACTATAATGGCAGCTAAAAATGACACGCTCTTTATTCCAATGTTTGTTTACTTTTTCATATAAAAGCGAAACCTCTCATTTTCTCCTCTTTGACAGATGACTGTTGCCGTCTCTGAGCTAAAATATTAATAAGGCGCTTTATCCGAAATCATTCCATTTTAAATGACACCTTTTGGTGTCAGCTCAAAGAGCCAGGAGAGCTCTGTGCTCCTCTGACCTCTATCATGAAAAAATCTCTTCAAAAGAAAGTTTAATAATGTATGACCGAAAATGTAATATATTGGTGCCGGAAGAATATTTTTCAAAGCAGAACGTTTTAAAAAAGCAATTTAACTACGATTTATAGCATTATTGATTTAAATTCAATTAAAAGGTTTAACGACGGTCTTTAGTCATTAAAACCACAATGTTTCTATTCCTGTTATTTTCTCTTATATTCCTGTTACATATTAGATCCTCAGTTGGATTTCTGATATAAAAATAAAGAATATGAATTCAAAGAAAATAAATGTCGCTCAGTTCACACTCTTTAGAGTTGCTAAGCAGTTCTGTCTTACTGTGTATGTTAGAACATACATAGTTGTTAAGACTGTCTTCATGTAGTTTTCACACGTTTGACAGCTGGTGACAGTAAATCATAGAAGTTTCTTTACCGGCAGTAGTGCTTCTGTATTATGGTTTCTTGCTTGTTTCTGCTGTATGTTTGATCCAGGCATTATTTAGATATTTAGCTGCAAAACCCAAAACATGAGAAGAAAGAGTTCAGTTGGGATTTTAGCTCCTTCATTCCGTTTCCTCTGAGGCAATTTTTCTGACAGATAAGCTCGCTAGCGACCTCAGTAATATAAACGTCAGTTTCTCTGATCCCCGAGGGACGGCGAGCGCCGTGGTCATCATTTCAGTTCTCACAGCAGATCCCTGTGGTTTTAAGTGTTGGATTTGATTTCACAGCAGAAATGTGAAGTTGTAGAGTCGGAGAATCCTTGCTAATGCTATGATTTGAAGTTAGCAGATTGCCAACAGTCATCCAGACTCCAAACTATTAATGGCTGCACATTATAGCCGTTGTGCTGAGGGACAGATTTGTTTAATCTTGCTGCTGTTTACTGTTCAGTGGACGTGGGCGGTTTGAAGAGAAAATGTTGTGCAATGACAGCCGTTTATTTGACACAGATTTGTATTCATTGTTTTAATTAAGTTTATACGGTAGGCTGCGGAAACATTCGCTTCGAATAAGTACATTTGTAGTTTGGTCGTGTTAGTCGGCGTCTAGGCGCTTAAGCTTTTTACACCATGATTGAGCTTTGAAACTTTTTCATTTGATCAATAAAATGGCAATTTTGATCATAAAACGCATGAAAACGCACATGAAAAGAGAAGAAAATAACATTTTGCAGGAAATATGTGGGCACCTCATGGGAGTAACGTAACATTAAATATCAGTTTTAAAATATGAAATATTATACACCATCTTATGTGTTCTGTCTATCGAATAATTAATAAATCTGCCATACAGGAGAAATGAAGACTGTCATGTATTCATAGTGGCTCAAAATGAAAACTCATTCATTTAGGAGGGCTGTTAACTGAAAAGATGGCGGCCATGATGTTTATATATAGGAGCAAGGTCAAGGGAAAATTGTCTAACTTTATTTCCTTAAGGGAAAAAAACACGTTAGCCAATGTTAGGCATAATTGTACTTGTATTTCTGTGTTGTATTTCAAACCCCAGTTAAAATCTGGTGTGCTATAAAGCACCCCCTAGCAGGAAGAAAATCCCTCTAGCTCACAAGCAGCATTTAATTATATGGCAAGTGAGGGGCTGATATGCTGATCCAGGGCCTGTATAAAGAATATTGGAACCTGTCTGGGTGTATTGTTTTTGATACTTTGTATTGAACTTGTATTCTTTTACCCGCCACATACTAACATATGGGTAAATATGTGCAAATCTAGTTCATAGTGCTGTTGGCTAAGGAAAGCATTTGCTGTTGCTCATACTTGGGCTTGCTTGGGGCTTTTTTAAAGCTTCTTGAGAAGATATGTGGTGTTACATTTCTAAGCTATGGGATGTGCAGTTATTCTCCTTGCAGACAAAATAATACCATAGCTGTACATTGAGTAAAGGACCGAGGGCATAAATATGGTCCAGAATATTACAGACACTTTACATTGGGTCAGCAGGCGACCACTCAGAATATTGTAGAAACCACATAGAAATACACTTAAAACCCTCACTTAAAACTCTGGATGTCTTAAAAACCATAGCAAAACCCTAATAATCACCCACAAACCTCTAGTGGCAAGCTTTTGCATGGGCAAGGACCACAAAATCAAAGTGTTTTTTTTCTTGGTACGTTCACATCGCTTTCTGAAAGAATCGTGATATTGCATACTGTTATTTTGTGAACATTATGGTCTTTAATGTTTCATAGCAAAAATGACAGCATAGAAGTTTAGAGCAACAGAGGCAAATGCGTCATGACAGAATTGTAATTTCTAGGCGCCTGTCCCTTTAAATCCTCATTCAGATTTAGTTTGTTTGCACGTGTTTTTGGATGTTGTGAAATGAAGGCTCCTGTGCATTTTCTGCTTGTGCAAGTAATTGCAGAACCCTCATCATGCCAGAATATTTGTGTATGACCGACAGTGTTTGTTTTCAACCCCAGTTAATTAAGAGACTTGTTTACTCGCAATAATAACCACCCCACCAGGCAAACGCGCACCCACTGTGTGTGTTGCATTTTTTTCCCACGTAAACAAGCTGTATAAGGGACACGCAAACAAGCTGTATGTGTCACATATAGGAGGTGTATGAGGTATATTTTCTGTTTACAATACCACTTCCATAAATAATAAGGATTTTTTCCATGAACATTAAATTACAGTTTCAAATTGTGTACATTTTTCCAAATTTTGCAGTGCATTATGTTAATTTCAGGCCAGATTGATTTCTTGGGTCACTTTTGCCACTTATCTCACATCTTTAATTCTGAATTCATCATAAATCGCATGTGATCAAAGAGTTGATACAGGCATCTCAGTAGGAAGGAGAGTGAGGTAGTAGCAGGCCGACGTTTGTAGGTCGCTTGCTTCTGTGTGTGAAATGTGCTCTTACCTGTAACTTATAACTACAGAGAGCGAGAACACGCCCTGAAGGGTCGCTAGATTTCCATCAGGCTGTCATCATCTCGTCTCTGTGATAGTGCTGAAGAGAGAGAGAGAGAGCGAGAGAGGAAAGGATGAATGTGAAGAAGCTACAGGACCCACTGTGCTTTGATGCTGAGGGACTCTTCATGGGCCAGCATAATTATAACGTTCAGTTACTGTGCCTTTGAAGTGTTTTTCCCCTTTTGTCAGGAAAAAACAGATACTGTATAAGGTAGAAGCCAGTAGTTTTGTTTTTAAATGGTCTGCAGTTCATGTTTTTGGGAAACATTGAACTGGCTTTCCTGTAGCTCAGTGGTTAGCGCATGGTGTTAACAACGCCAAGGTTATAGGTTCGATCCCAGGGATTGCACATACTTAGAAACAATGTATAGTATAATGTAAGTCGCTTTGGATAAAAGTGTCTGCCAAATGCATAAATGTAAATGAACTAAAAACTCCATCATTGCACTTTCCAGTGAGAGTTATGATATAGTGTATCATATAGTGTATCATACTCATAAGTTAAACTACAATTACTCAAGGTCATTTTTTCCACAGACTGGGTTGTAAATTGTCTGTCATGCTCCGTTTATTATTCATTTTTGAATATTAGCATTTTTATTAATGAATAAATTATTACAATTCATAGCCTCAGATAGGTTCCTGGGTGGGCTCTTTTGTCTTTGACCAGTTAGAACCAGTTACACCTAGAAACTACCCAGAACACTAAAGAAACCACCTACTGACTATCCTGTCAACACCCTAGAGCAAAATAGCAAAGAGCAACACAGTGAAGACATTTTTAAAAAAACAGCTCCAGTATTCAGACAACAGCTTCTGCATGGTCAAGACCTCCTCACTGTTCTTCTTCAAAAAATGTGCAAAGCTAATGTTTTGAAAAAGCAAATAGCTTCAATGTCGAAGCTTTATTTGTTCGTTTTCTGGTTTTCATTTGGTAGATATAACTGACTTTACTGTTTTATGATGTTGAAAATTGAAGGCAGCCTGATTTCATTTAAACTCTCTCGGCAGATCTTCTGTATTGTTTGTCAAGCTGAGTTTGCTCAAAATAGATAAAACAAACTCAATTTGTTTCACCTATCAAAACCGCTGGACTAAAGGTTGACTATGCCGCGATCACATTTCAGGATTGATTGCCAGTCATTTTAGCAGGTGAAATGACCTCATCAGCTCATCAATTTCTTTGCAACAATTTCTGTCCTTCTGGACACCTTGACGATATCTTTATTGGTTGCCATGGGAACATCATCCTTGATGATATCTTCCGTAACCATGGACACAGAACGAATGTAAATGTTGTTTCAGAATGTTTTTTGGGGTATTATGGGAATTTTTGAGATCAAGGCTCGTTCCTAAAAAGTCAAAAGTTGTTGTTCAGCTGTGACAGTGAATTGTTGACATCATATGTCATCTGGATATGAATCGGATGTCCGTGTACTGATAGATGTGCTTTTCTGCAGCTAGATGTTATGTCCGAAAACCCTTTTTCTTCTTAGTAGCCACAACTTTTTGATAAGCCACCACGGTTGTCACCAAGATCCAGGATGCTCGATGATTAATACTGACACATTGTCTGTCCCATTGTGCTGCTCAGGAGCTGTAGATATAATCAGACCTGTGACTCACTTGCTGCACAACTCTATCAAAAGAGACTTGAAAGATTATAAGACGGAACATTCCCACTTCTGGTACCCTGGAATGTATGAAACACTTCTAAGAACTGTCAATTAAAAACCTCAGTGGAAATTATGAAAGTGTCTTTAAAGTCTAAAGCAATGTGTGTATTTTATGTGAAATACATTCACACGTATGTAAAGTCAGACACATGCCACGTACACGCCAATGTGTCATTCTGGGAAAGAGAGGGGAGGTTACTGGAAAATTGCCTAAAAAAGAAATATACCAAAATATTGCCTAGTTTAGAGTGAATTCAGTACGATTTGGACCTTGGTAAGGATTTGGAACAGATATAATGGAATTTAATGGAAAACAACGTGAGGCTCAGTGGAACGGCAGAATTTTGGACAGTCTCCAAAGTCATAGCTGGACTTAGCCGGTGGTTGTGCATTCATACATTTTTAAAAGCTCTGGTCTGTGTTGTCGGAGGTGTGCAGTGTGAATCACTAGTTTCCTAACCCGATCCAATCTTGTCTTACCTATTCAAATGTGCTTATGAGTAATAGTGACAGTGCAGCCCCGGCCCAGTAAGGGAGGTGTCAACTGGCCCCAGGACACACTCACAGTGGCCTGGGGCCCTCATGTGGTAGATGTCAAAGATCTAAAGAAAAATGCTTCTCTTGGACTTTCAGTCACCCACATGCATGATCTGATTATCAAGTCTGCTGTGTACATCATGTTTTCTGAAGCTGGAGACAAGGAATCTGCAACCATTATTGGAGAATGTCAATATGATTGAATAGCTTACCTGTTAGAGTGGTTCAGTAATCTACCCTGTACTCTGTCTTGCATGTTAAGACAATTGTTGTTTAACGAAAGTAAATCATTTCTATTCCCTGCCGTTGTTTATGGAGCTTTCATGAGTGACTCGGGGTTTGATGTGTTGAAGCGTCGTACCCCACTGGAGCTCTTGAACACAGGATGGTTCCATGATCTCAGCGTGTGAAGGTCACACTGTTAAAAGATGCCATTTCTCAAAGGTGACCCATGTAGAATATCGTGAGTGCTCATGAGATGACCCAAATGAGCTTGACATTTAAAGAGGAAGGTAGTAACACGTAAGGTGTCGGGGCTCTTTCTTATATTAGCAGATCGATATGAAAATATTCCAATTCCAATATATTATTTTTCCAATTTAAATGTAGGTGTTTTCGCTGGCTATAAGTTAGCTAATAAGACATTATTGTTTGTAATATACAATAGAAATAATCATTTATATCACTAAATTGACATGATTTTATGAATATTATATGGATACCACCTTTCGCTTTGTATCATCAGCAAGCACCAAGTAATACAAAGTTTTGTTAGATATTTTTGTTTATTATTTCAGGTATTATTTTAGGTCATTATTTCGGGTGCCCAGTCTCTCAACACATACGCAATACATATTTTGTACTGTATTTTATTTTATTTTTTTACACCACATCACTCCTAAATAAGCTATGCAGGAACCAAACTGCATCACCCTGATATCCTGAACACCTGATATCGCCACCATTTTCTGTGCGCCACGTAAGCCAGTTAGTTTCGACTCAGAATTCATGCTGAAACTTCTGCTGCATTTTGTTCTGGGAAACGGAGAGATGTTTAAACTCAGTCGTGACTGCAGGATAAGCTCAGAGAGGAATTCAAGATAAGCTCAATGCTCCTCATTGTTTGACTCGAGAGAGTGCAGGTTCAAGCTTCGTTCATATTTCAACACCGGTGTAGAGTTTGGCCAGACCTGAAATGATTGAGTCACAAATGGAATCTTGAGCTCAAACTGGCCAAGATGAAAACGCATCCCATCATGCTCTCTGCCTGTACTTGTAGTACTTCAGATCTGCATCACGGAATATTAAGAGAGATTTAAACACTCCTGCCACATTTCTTATGTTATAATCTCACATAAAAATATTCATACATTTCTATCTTATAAAGAGCTACACAACACCAGCACAAGTTGTGGTATCGAGGACTTTGTGAAGTGGTCTCTCTTTTGGTTTAATTTTCAGTTCTTCCGTCTCTCACAGGCAGTGGTGTTTGTATCTTCTGTGAGTCACTACTAGATTAAATTTCACTCATCACCTGCTGAGAGACGAGCAATGTGGTGCAGGTGACTGAAAGAAACTCAATTAGAATAGAGGAAAACAGGAAGGCATTGCTACAGGGAGGGGCGGAAATGGACAAGAAGGGTAAACATGAGCCTTCACCTGGTTAGTAGATTAGAGGCTAGGTAGTTAGGTTTTGACTTAACCATGCGGGGCCTCAGACTATAATAAATATTGACTGGCCATACATTGAATTTTAAAGGTCTTTTAAAGGGGAAGAGAAAACTAGGATTCTCATAAACCATTTAATATATATTACACAAACAAACAGGCAATATATTCTGTATTATTTTCTTGGTATCAAATATCAAATTCACAATGGCTGCATTTCCTAAATATTGTGCAAGTAATCTTGTATGAGAGCGCTACCCTCCTTTTTAAGTATTTCAAAGCAAATACTTAAATATCAAGATATTTTAAATATTTTAGCTATATTGTCTAGTGGAAAGTCATATTTTCGTATACGTTTGGTCAAATAGCGCATTCTGTTTAAGACAGGGTCTTTAAAAAAGGACAAAAAATTGCTCATCTACAATTTGCTCGCTAACTATGGAACATTCCTGAAATGATCACATCATTTCACATCTTTTGATCTATATGAACTCGTATACTTTAGTAGGAATGAGAAACAAGGACCGAATTTTTCAGAATTTTCCTGAGGAGACTTGTTTACTTGGGTAAGATTGCTTGTACTGACACCCAGATCCATACATCTCTGAACAGACTAATGCCTCTCTGATTGGTGGAGGAGCGTTACCCACTCTCATTATAGAGTGACCTCAGCGCCAAGGAGCTATAGAAAAGCCCTTTTACTGGCAATTCTACCCAGTTGTACTTCAACGGCGTAACCGTTTACCGATCCGTTAGCCACTCTGGGCTCATTTAAAAGTTGCAGTCTTGCATTTCAGTTGTCAAAACGTTAATTGCATATTCGAGCTTGTTCTCTACAAGGGCGGACGTGCCAATAAAAATTAAGGGTGAAGGTATTGATGATTTCAAAGGGCGTACAGCTTGGCTTCTATTTTAACTGTCTCTCAGATTGAATTTAATTAATAGAGGTATTCCTGGAATGTCTGGAGTGTTGAATTAATTAGCTCTGTTGATATTGATATTAATGTTTTTTTCTTCTCTGTGTTCTTACAGTATGAATTTAAAGTGAAAAATATCAAAAAGAAAAAAGTCAACATCATCGTGTCTGTGGATGGGGTGAAAGTATGTCTTCGGAAAAAGAAAAAGGTGAGCTTTTTTCTTTCTTACGAAATAAACGTTTTTCCAATGTAATCGGCTTGTTTAAAACCAATACAGGTGCTTTTTTGCCCTTTGATGACACTTCAAAGTGATGTAAAGTTTCGACAATATTTTAAGGACAATATTTTTGTCCTTAAGCGAGATTCCTCACTCAAAGTTAACGGGGTACAATCAGCGCAGTTTCTGCATCATCGCTTACCTCATGCTGTTAATTTTAACATAAATTATTGATTATGACGCAGGTGCTTTATCTCCTGGCCTAATTTAGAGCGAGAACTAAAATTAGAAAACTGACAGAGCGAGCCTATGTCTCGGTTATATTACTATATTATATTACTACGCATAAAAGCACGGCGTGCGGTGTGCTGAAATAATCGCTTTCATTTCCTGCAGAAAAAAGAATGGACGTGGGATGAGAGCAAGATGATGGTGATGCAGGACCCGATTTACAGGTGTGGAGCTTCATATAATATCTGTTGTTTTGGTGTCAGCCAGTGCTTGATAAATGTAGCTGTCATTTCAGACTAATTGACTAATAACTTGAGTTATGTGGACCGGGGCCCTCAAGATGCTTTCAAATGATTAAAGATAAACCAAAACAAGCATTAAAATAAGCCAAAATAACCAAGATTGTGCCTCATGTTTGATTATCTGTATAACAAATATACATCCGACTAGATATGCCAAGCTTGAGATCATTTTATTGGGTAGAAATTGTAAGTGGGGGCTCAGATATTGTTCAATTCAAATCACATTTATTTGTAGGACGCTTTGCACCGTTTCAAAGCTGCTTTACAGAAAATGCGTGTACATTATCAAGTCTGTTATTGTTGTTGTGGACAATGGGAGGGCTTGAAGTCATAAAGGATGAGATCCGCCGGCTTAGAGGCTTTTGTCGGGAGAGATGTACATCTGAATGTCTCGCCTTCAGAATCATCAACGGCTGTTCACACGCTCAGTGCTGGAGATTGGGAGCTGTTTTACTAACAAGTGTGATTCAGATGGTCCTGTACATACAGGACATACTGAATGCAAATAGCTATACAGACAGTTAGCCATTTTGCTTGTAATAATGCCTGTAACCATAGAGACAAATAATGATAGTAAATATCAAGATTTTGTACTGGTGACACAAAACCTTCTTATAATTGAAGTGCTTCAGTAGCAGAATGCGGTTTTCGCGTTCTTTCAAAACTGAACTGTGTGTGAACAGAACTGTATATAGCACTCCAAACCGGATTGACAACTGTATTGTGCCTCTTTGTGTTGCCAGCCAGCTTTACTTTCCCTAATTCTCCATTTAGCTCAAACCACAGGTTCCCAGCAGATAATGCCAAATTATAAACCCTGTATGCATCCTTCTCTTGAGTATGTGGTTACCGTGGATACAACCCCACATAATGCGACATGTTGTCAATACTCACCTATGCTTAACCTCTGTTAATGTAGTGCATTTTAGATAATTATAAATGACCAAATGACACATAATCAGAACGACATACAATATTCATAGAATCATGAAAAGACTTACTGGCCGGATTGATTTAATAAATAAGACAGATTTATTGGGTTTCATTTTCATTGAAGTAATTAGACAGTGGGAGGCACAATTAATACTGGCATTAGTTCTCTTTTGATTATGTAAATCATGCAATCTGTTGTGCAGATCAATGCACATCCCACAACAATGAACATACACATCTACCTTTGTATTCCAGCATTTATACAGAGTTTTTAACCTCCAGATTTGCTCAAGCAGATTTTTGGTGGAGTGAATCAGTCTGTTCTGTTTGCCCGCTATGTACTTTAAAGCCAGATAATAAGGGGTTGTGGATGGAGTTGAAATCTTGGTCAGAAGAAAGTAGCAGGGTTTAGTTATTGCAGACACCAGTGTCAAGCCCCTGAGACTGCAGGCAAGGTAATTGTTACATTAGTTTGTTTTCCTGCCCTCAACCCTCATTTTACAGGTACACATACAAATGCGCTCGGCCTGCGTCCTCTATGCTCTGTGGAGGGTGATGAGGCACCCAATCCAGTTGCTGCCAGATTTAATGAAAAATGAGATGACTGCCGCACTAAGTCATCAGTATTAATCTCTTAAGCCCTGATGGGTGGTGGGTGATCCAGAAATGGCAAGTAGCAACTGTGTCGTTCGAGTTCCAGTCGCAGGACTGTAAACTGAGCTTGTGGTTTAAAGTGAGATGACAGTCTACATGTTCTGAAGAATATAACTACATTTGCTGGAGCCCGTAACCCCTGATGGCTGAGATACAGTCGTGTGTTTGTGTTCACGAAACCGCAGCTCACCTGGAATATGATTTATTTAGGATTTAGTTGATCCATGTCTCAAGGGCATTCAGTGAGTGAAGTCTGGTTGCTGTTTGTCACAGGGACACCCGAAGTGTACAGAAAGTATCTCAGTGTGCCCTTGTTTATTATGCATTTTTCCCTTGATGTTCAAATCGAAATTATTGATGGTTTACAATCAGCACTGTGTAAGATATATGTTATGTTATGTTAAAAACATATATGCAAATGACATTGATAAAAATTCCAGTTAAGTGTGTAGGGTGCGACTAGAATCCTAAATTATGGTATGATTACGTTTATACGTTTAACGATGTCATAATATAGTGATTTACGTCAACATTTTGCTGTTACGCTCATAGTTTCGTAATTAAATCGGACCAAAGTAAACCGAAGAGCCCAGAACTCTGCATACTGAAGAAATATTAAAATCTGCGTCTGTTATCACGGCATGCGAT
Source organism: Botia kubotai (assembly GCA_036877585.1). Taxonomy (NCBI): domain Eukaryota; kingdom Metazoa; phylum Chordata; class Actinopteri; order Cypriniformes; family Botiidae; genus Botia; species Botia kubotai. Next base: position 10,851 of record JAZGTI010002672.1, on the reverse strand, counting down.
ACATTTTGTTCATCGACACTTCAGCTTTCCAGGATCACAGTGCTGGAATCAGTCCAAAGACATCAGCACTGCTACAAAAGCCCCAGAATACTTCATCTCCCAGGCAACACGTGCGCAGAGTGTCTCCATTAGAATATGAAAGCTTTATAGGACGTCCTTGCTCAAGGCTTTTGTGTGTGCGTGCGTGATCACGTGTCTGTTTGGTTACGTGTGGAGGACACTCAGACTGTTACCGGTGTTTTATGAATACAGTTCCATTAGAGCAAGAGTATTCAACACAAGCAGCCGATAATACATGAATCACGGTTAAACTAACTTGCTCGTCATGGATACAGTACAACACGTGCCGATAGCTTCATTCTGGGCAAGTTAAACAAGTTGGCAGGAGATGCTATTGAACTTCCTGCGTGCTCGCCAAATGCAGATCCAGCTACAGATTGTTCGTACTTTTCCTTATCGTATAAAAATATGGTTTTAGGAAATAGTTGACAGTGCATTTGTAACAACTTTTCCTGTCCGCATATCGATCGCAAGACGCGGGATGCATTGCAGCATGCGTCAGACGAGAAGCATGTAATCCCAACATAATAAATAATATGTGGCCAACAGGCTCCGATCAGTGTGTTTGTATCAACTGCCTTGCAATTCACACCTAATCCGTGATCAATGTGTTTGTATCAACTGCCTTGAAATTTACACCTAATCCATAAAGTGTGTGTGGCTGATTGCCATCTAAGAGACTAGCATATAAATCAGTTCACCCGTCCTGATTGTTAATATCGCTTGAATCTGGTGGAGCAGGAAAATGCATCGAGGGACTACATTCGCTGTTTGTACTGCAAACACTGCAAGGCAATGCGGACAGCTGACAGCTCAATGGCAACTTCTAACATGCAGTAGTTCTCTGGGGAGTTACACTGAATCAAAGTAGCTTTCAGCTTACCTTAGTGTTGCCTCCCCACGGAATGACAGGAAGGTGTTTTCTGTGACCTCGATTTTGGTGCAGCATGCATTCCTGTCATCCAATGGAAAATGGCATATTGTTACTAACCGACCCTCATTATATATATATATATATTATATTATATATTATATATATAAATTATATATAATTTACTGTATATATATATATATATATATATATATATATATATATGGCCTCCTAAGGCTTGATTTCCTTTTTTTTTGTTACCAGCAAAGGGGAATCTGTCCTTCTATAAATGCTTCTGTGGTACTGCGGTTTTACTTTATTTTAATCAATGCCTCCCACATATTGCTTAATTAGGTTAATGTACTTGTTTGACTCGAGCTGTAGTAATTAAACTTTAGAAGCGTGTGCTTCACATGATAGTCTCATGCACGTCAAATTCATATTTTCAAGTTCCATGTAAATGACAGCGTTCTACGTCTTTATTTTAGTGCTGTGGCTGATCAGTGACAGAAATAATGAGTTCGTTAAATGGCACCCACAAAAATAAAAATACATCAGATCAGAGAACAGATGTAACTTTAATAATGGGCGTTTAATTCAGTTAAACGCTTGTTTTGCTGTGTTGAACTTTCTAGGCACTGGCAAAAACATTTTCAGCATGTCACAGCAGAAGTTATTTTGCACATGGCTACAGTGTGGGTGGTATTTGATTTACTGTAAATGCAGTCATTAGGATAGTTCTCTGTAGTTAGTGATGGTTGATAACAGTCATATTATCCAGAGTGTTTACTACACTGTACGCTCAGTGAAAACATTGGTTTTAAAATCTGAATGGATGAATTCCTGTATAATTTTTGTTATAAGAATGGTTTATTGTGATTTTTATTCATTTGCTTATTAATTAATCAGTAGCATAAAACCAATAAGCTAGTTAAGGTCGTGCAATAATGACTATTTTCCATGTTGTGCCTAACATCTCCATTTAACTGTGGTGAATTGCAGTGAACCAGTGGTGTTTTAATAGCTCTGCCTAGACCCACATCCAGTTGTCTTGTTTTGGTGAGATCTATAGATGTAAATGTGTGCCCAGCAAGTGTAAATATTTTCAAAGGACAGAGTGTCTGCAGCTTTGCATAAACCGTGGGCAGCTTTGTGTTCGGTGAGTTCTGTGCTTCAAAGCTTCACTCAGTGTGAGTTGATAAATGGAGTCGGCAGTGTAGAATTTCCCATAAGCTTTAATTTTTTTATTATAACTCTTTCCACAGTGATTAAGTGCACAGGAAAGATTGTTAGTTGTTAGGGGAAATCTGTTCCACCCTGTAGAGGCATAAAGGGTCTCGTTGGCTGTGTCTTATTAAAGTTCTGTCTCGCTTCCTCCTGAAAGTTGAGTGCTTAATCATTCCCTTCAATGATTCTGGTCACAAACTTTCACAAACAAGTTTAGTTGTTTGCTTTTCAGGTAACCTTTCTGTAACTCTGTACTTAAAAATTACAATTTTATATGTAGGAATGATTGTTTTTCTGGTGCAGTGATTGGCTTTTACGTTTATTAAAAATAATATATTACATGTATTAGCTGTTTTATTCATAGTTTCAGGGATTTATTAAGAGACGTGATGTTAGATGAGCAGCGAAAACAAATCGGTGTGTTTTTACATCAACCAAACACTGAATGTTGATTCTTCCACAAAGTAAACCGGTAGGAAATAACAAACAGCAAATGATGATCGTCTTAATCAGAAAGTCTTGTTTTCCAGTTTAAAAAAACCTTCAAACAGAATATATTTGCACAATGGCATAAGATATTAAAACAGGTTTTTAGGTAATATTTCTTAAATTAAGGCAATTGTTGTTATTTAATGCATACAATTAAGATAAAAGTTAAACTTGAGATTTATTCTCTGAAAGTAAGCCTCATCGTACACAGTTTTGTTTCGGGTAAACGTTCAAGGATTAATATTTTTATTGGAAAACAAAGGCACAAGTGCTGATCTTATTTGCTTTGAGCAAGGTGCACCGATTGTCATTTCAACAACAAACATTTTAATCCGCATGTCATTCACACACAAACCCAAAGCAGAATCAGAGCTGCCTTGGATACGGAGGTGAAACAGACCTGGTATATTTCAGCGTGGCTTTTATACTTGATAAGTGTGTAAACGGTGTGTAAAAGAGACATCTTCAAATCATTTCTGAGGTGAGTGTGTTACTCAGTGGAGTACTACTAAGTGGAAAATGACGTTCTACAAATGTAGGTTGAAATTGCAGTTGTCTGGTTTCTGTCAGTCAGACAGCACTGAAGGATAACCTTCAAAATGGCTCTTCAAAAACACTGATGGTTTTCAAAAGGCGGTTTCATCGGAAGAGTGAGCGATGGAAGGCTGACAAGAGAACTGCTGACGTGATGGCCGACAGGAATTGATAATGGGTGGCGCAGCTTCTGTCACATCAAATTAAAGCCAGTGTCATGGTTTTAGAACTGTTTGGTTGTTTTACAACATTGGAGAAATGTCATCACCTATAAAGCTTTTATTTTAATTCACTGTCTGTACAATTCATCTCTTAAGGTTACCGCTTGTAAGTTGTGCTACAGCATATTAAATGAATAGTTAACCTCTAAATGTTGTCACACTCTGTTTTCTTACCCACTTGAAACACAAAATAGACTGTTATATAGATGTCTGTTATATAGATGTCTAAGCTGGTATTTTCAATACAATAAAAGTGGATAGCGATTTAAAACGGTAATCCCCAAAATGTCAAGAAAGCAACATAAAAGTATTGTTAAAGTCGATACGCTGTATTTCAAGTCTTCTAAATATGTACGATAAGTTTATGTGAGAAGCACGTTTTAGCTATTATTCATTAAAAATGGCAACTTTCAAATCAAATATGCACCTATAGCTCAGATTCAACAAATTGATTGGCCACAAGACGTAGGAGAACCAATAGTGTTAAAGCTATTTTTGCAGTACATGTGACTTTTGTAACCCGTTTCAGAGTTTTGCGGGGGGATTAAATTTCTGTCAAAGTTACTGTGTGACTTTGAATATAGAACACAAGTCGTTTGCACTTTAAAATGACTTTTTTTTTCCTTCTTAAGATTGCCATATTAAATTTCTATCCACTTTGATAAACAAAATTGCTTTTGTGTTTCACACAGGTTTGATACAACACAACGTGGGTGTAATTGATTACCAAATTTTCATTTTCTGTTACTTGGGAAAGTTTCAGACAGGTCTGATACAACACAGAGTTTGGTAATTGATGGCAAAAGTTTCCAATTCGTTACTTTAATATTCCTTGGCTTGCCTTCTGGAAACGTTCTGCTCACTATTAATGTGTAAGAACCGAACCGCTGTTGTTTTTGTAAGCGTTCCTTGAGGAAAGTCTCGCATGAATGGCATCAATTTATCCACCAGATGGATACCTGAATTCTGTAGCATTGAACCCGTGCTCCCATTTGCCAAAGCTTCATTACAGAGCACATTTAGCTCATAGCATTGCATCTGATATTCCATGAATACATAAAAGGGCCACACATTGGTCTTCTAAATGAACCACCGGAGGCCATTCAGAGCGTGTGAGGTGTGGCAAATGAATTGTGCAGAGCGTGTTTCCTGCTTGTGCACGATTACAGTCAGAACTCTCTGAATGGCTGTTGATACAGAAAAGGCAGAGGAAGATTCTCCCTCTGCAAACTTAGGATTGTCTGTCCATATTTATTCAACTTAATTACAAAAGGCTTAAGTCGCTTGACAGAAGGCTTATAGAAGGGTTAAGTCGCTTTATAGAAGGGTTAAGTCGCTTTATAGAAGGGTTAAGTCGCTTTATAGAAGGGTTAAGTCGCTTTATAGAAGGGTTAAGTTGCTTTACAAAAGGCTTAAGTCACTTGACAGAAGGCTTAAGGCTTAAGTCATATGTCACTTTAACAGAGACTGTGTCCCTAAGAATTCTGATACCAACATTTCACCCTCAGAACATATGTGAGATTTCCTTGGTTTAAGATGATCCTGAAGGTATGCACAGGAAATACTGTACACATTCCGCTTCCTGCTAAACCTCTCGCACCAGCTTCATATGATAGCACTGTGCAGGGCGAGGGATTCACACCAGGCGTGTAAGCACTGCTTCTTTATTTCAGCAAGCGTGTTAACACGTTACAGCATTTACACTATGCACACAAGCAGCACAGCGTGTGTAGCTGCAAGTTCAGATTTGCATGCGTATGCAGCGTAGATCAGACTTCACAAACTGGCATTATCAGACTGTTTTATGGAATGATATTCCTGTAGCACAGCTTGGCAGAGCATGGCACTAGCAACGCAACACCGTGGTCATGGGTTCAACTCTCAGTGTACATGCAGCTAATAAACACTATTATGTTGAATGTACTGTAAGTCAGAAAAAAATGCATGTCTTTCGAATACATTCATGGACACTTTATAATACATTTTTAAATAATTTTGTTTTAGTTACATAATGAAATTTAAATATTCACACACATGCAGATAAAAGCAGATTTGTCTAAGGTTCAATGTTATTTTTGATGACTGGCAGTGTATATGGTCCAAGTTACCAGTAGACAATGTAAGTCCCTTTTTCTATGCATATCTTATTTGTGACATTTTAACTGACAAGCTTGAAATGGGTGACACCATCTGTCTTTGGGTGGAGACAGTTATGAGCACTTGCAGATTTTCGAAGGAGGAGACACCAGATGTGGATCTCATTAGATGTGTCAATGGGGTCTCAGAGGAGTGGACGGATGATTCTTAATTATTGACCCGCCTGGCAGCTTCCGGCACTCAGATTAAGATTCCTCTCGTCTTCCTCACTCTTCATTGCCCTGCCTCCGTGTGTCAGACACATTCTTTCAGAGGTGCTGAAGGACAGAAGTGATTATTGTACAGACTCATCTGTTTCTCTTAAAGAATGGGAAGTTAACTGTGTGTGTGTGTGTGTGTGTGTGGATAGAGAGTTTGATTAGCTCAGTATAAAAACCAGTATGCTAATGGAGAGTCCCTGCAAACTACATATGCAAGTGTGTGTGTGTTAGATGCAGGAGATCTATGGAAATGGATGGTATCCAAACATTGATCCATAGGCATTATTTGTTATTCCAAAAGTCATAGTTCTGGAAGAATTCATTCATGTTTGCTGTATACTGAATGTATGGGGGAAATATGCAGTAAAATATATATATATTGTTTGTCTTCATCTTTTGTTAAACCCATTAGCATGCATTGGTTGTTTATCTGCTGCTAATACCCCAGTTCTCGTAGTTTAAATTCTGTCATTGATCGTTCGCTTCCGATACTCAGAAAAGCTTTAATGCTTGACTGTGAGACATTATGACAGGCAGAAAAATGAAGTATATACAAATACTGAAACATGATCAGGTCACCAGATCAAATGTTGCAAGCTGGACTTGAACTAGAATTGCCAACATGAGCAACAGCTCAGCATGTGTCAAAGCATGTGCACTCACTGCTAAGCCACAGTCCGGAGAAACACATTTTAGGCCTGCTAATGTGTTTAATGCTGTGTGCTGAAATGCAGCGGGGTGAACAGGAAGGCCAGCTGTTTTTATGGCTTGTGGCATTGTTGTGCTTTGCTAATGAAATGTTTAAATGGCTTTGTTAGCTGTCTGTCGGCGTCTTCCCTCCTGCACTGTCATAAAGGTCTGTCTGTCTTTGTTTGGCCTTCTCCTGTGTTCCTATAGAGCGGACAGATTAGAGTTGCTCAATTTATGATAAAAATCATAATCACGATTATTTTGCCCATTACTGCAATCGTGATTATTTACCATGATTACTGACTGACTTTGGAAAAACGTATTTACGGAATTAAAAAATGAATAAAAAAATTGTTTCACACAATTACTCCCTGACTTCAAAAACAACATGTATTTATTGAACAAGTCTTTTTAAAAATTAATTACGATTAATTGCACAGCCCAAGGCGAGATCAGTCTTAATTAATTTAAGCTGTTTTGACAGAACTTTTCACCCGATCATCTGATTTCAGGTCAGGTGAGTTTTGTGTGTACAGTATGTAGAACTTTGGGGTTGTGTTGAGTTTTAGTTAAAAGATAAAACGTATTTGTTTGCTCTCTGCTCATTTACGTACACACTCGAGGCTGTGAAACCTTGTATGTCAACTCATTTGGAAAGAAAATAAATAGCGATTTTGGATTTGGGTCAAGTTTTGACAGGGCCGGTTGGGGCGTCACACAGGTTTGTTTGCGTGCCAGGTGTGGAATTCAGTTTCCTGTCCATGTCGTTTACTGAAGAATAAGGAGGTGCTTCAACCTAGATACAAGCTGTCATGTGAATATTGATCTAATACTTTAGTAGTTTAGTTTAGTTAAAGGTTGTTTTTAACAAAAACTTTTCCATTTGACACATTACAATTGAACGAATTTATGTTTGATAAGATTTATGATAATCATATGATTCATTTACCCTCGCACCACGCCGCTGATGAAATAATCTTTCTAGAAATTAAGAAATACCCCCTCTTGAACTCAAAATATCTGCTACAATCACACCATCATGAGCAATTATATATTCATGAGCTCCTTTTGTGTAATCATAAGAATTAGCCGGTAGACCCAACATGCGCTTTTTATTTGCATAAACGTGGTGACATTTTCATTTAGAGATAATAGCAAAGTGTTTAGCTTTCCAGAAACAAAACCTGAAGCAAATGGCAAAATGTGGAGGCCGTGTAATTTAGCCTGTTTAAAGTGCCAGTGATTAGAGCAGTGTGTGACTCTGGAACACGTTTATGATAATGGACTATCACCCCATTGATTGTTGGAAAAATTAAATGAAGCTGGTGAAGTGTTATTCTGGAGGAAATGCAAATATTGTATGGAAATCGGAACGGTTTCCTAGCTATAGGAGAACGTGCAATGTGCAAGTGGACATTGAAAAGACTTCAATGACTCAAGAAAAGACTCAAGCAAATCAGTTGTTACTTGCTTGAACCTGCAATGCGTAACCTTTTTTATTAAAAATAAGGAAAAATCACTTATTCAACAAGTACAGATCAGTGTTAAAAACGGTCTCCTTACCTTTATCCTGATTCACAACGGTAAGCCCACAGTAATGATTCTTCATTTGAATTTTTAATGTCAGTTTGTCTTCATTTGACTCCATATATATAAAAAAAGTGCAAAAAAAATGCAATTTTATGTTTTAAACAGAGATGGCAACAGAGAGGCTAAAGTTACAGATTGCCGCTTTAATATGTGCTGAAGAACTGTGTAAATATGCAGTTTAAAACCCACTTGTTTCCCCACATCCAGAGCTGCTTCAGTATAAATCCCTCCGCAAGTCTAATCAAAACACATTAATCATCGTCACTGAGATGTGCTGCTTGAACTTGACAACATTCCCATACGATCCCCTGCATGAGCTGTCAGGACAATATTTATTTTTGTCAGGCAAATGTGAGGCCAGCCAATAATTGGGGTCCATTGGCACCCAACTTCCTCTGAAATGAAGATATTTTATTTAAAAACACAATGCCCTTTTTAATGGCCCTGAGAGGGACAAATCCACAGAGTAAACTGTGTGGCATCTTGTCCCAGCCCAGATCATTTTCATGGTAATATCATCTGAAGATAAAACGTGCCTGAGTGTATAATTACTTAAACGTAGTTAAATGATCAACATCATTTTGCTCACCAGCAGCCTGCTAAACAATGAGCATCTACCCCGAGGGGCATTTGATAACTTCTGTAAGTTTGATTGCAAGCTGAAGACACTGATTCATGTGTGTATGGGGACTCTTAAGATGATGGAATGGGGCTGTAGATGCGCTGTTGGTGAGATCGTCTGTCTGATAAGCAACCGTGACGTTTGTTTGTTTATTGTCACCCGGAGCAGGAACTCTGGTTTGGCCTGGTGTTGTTATCAGGAATATGATAAGAGGCATCAGTAATTCATATTCTTCTTTTGTTGTGATAGAAAATCTCTGCTATAATAAACTGTCTCTTACATCTGTGCTTATAGAAACACAATTAAAAATTCACAACAGCACCAGAGGTTAGAAATTATGTAGAAATACAGAAAAATTGAGATGTTTAAAAATTAAAAATGTCTGATTTATTGTCTGTACTAGAATTTTAACATTCTCTAAATGATGTCATACCAAAATCTGTTTCTTTTGAATCATATTATGACGGATATCATTTTGAATTGTCATCAATGTGAGGCCATGTTTGCTTAGAGGCCATGAGTCACTTTTACAACTAAAGCGATCAATATCGTGGGAGAACAACAGACTCACCAATAGATATCTGTCTCTTTATTAAACGCCTGAATGTGTTTGTTAGGTTTTGACAATTTTGGAGGCAATTATGGAGAAACTTTCCCTGAAAAGACCTCGCGGCAAATGTATTTTTAGATGAGACCCAGATGGGACATTTATCAGACTTTCATTACCACTCTGTATGGTGAAATACTACAGAACAAGTTGGAAATCTCTTGCAAGCACCCAAAAATACAGTCACTTGTTCATTTTAATGAGAAGACAACTTGCAGGTAACAAAACCTCAAATCGTTCAACCTATTCTACATATTTATATGATTTACAGTAAATACAGTCTGATTCAGTGTCCTGCCTATGACTGTGGAGGCCTTTAAAAACATATTTTTAAGATAAGCCCCCAGAAGTACCATTTTAGTACTCTATTGGCTTGCTTCTTTAACTCCAGATCAGTACTTGTACAGTACAGATCAGTAAGATTGTTATATAAATGCATTAACAGTCTAATCCATTTAGCCTTTGTTCAATGGATGTACCTGCTTAGAATATAAAAATTACATTACGTTGTCATTGGTGTATCATATCGCTTGGTGAGGAGCAAAGCACCACTTTGCCTCCTGTTAAGTACAACGTGCTTATTATATGCTAGATCTGACATTTATCAAGCAGAATAACCAGTGAAATAAATAATGAGTGTGTAATGGTTATAGTGTAATATCTCTCCTATTATGACGGGCAAATTGGCGTGTGTTACAGATTATCAGCAGATATTTCAGCCCCTCGTCTTGCTTTCAGTCTTGATGAATTTAAGTGGCGGGAAAAAGCTCTTAAACGGCACGTGTCATCCACAAAATCGCTAATACGGCAACCCTCCCCAAAGTGTCAACAGGAAAGAGGAGAATTGAGTTTTTCTTAGCGTTCTCTATCATCCGTGCAAGTCCGCGTGTTCGAATACACCCGTCAGCTTTGTGGTGGGTTAATAGAGTCGAGGTGACTGTGGTCATGTATCAGAGTGCCACAACATGTAGTTGTTGATCCATATCATGACTGCACTGACTCAAACGAAGGCCACAGTGATAGGAAATCGCTATACATCTCAGTCACACAGCTCTTGCTGTTTTCTGTGATGTGATCAATGAAGTTCCTACTTGCTAATGGCTCAGATAATGAGACAAGCCTGGAAAAGGTTTGGACCTTAAACTGGTGACCTTGACGACAGACTCAAGAGTTTGTCAGCACACCGAAAGTGATCTTTGGCATTTCTCAAGCCCTGTTCGCACTTACGTCAATGTGACAGGAAGTCATTGGCGATTCGAATGGGCAATTTCCTGGGAAGCGAATCACAGTGATTGTGGATGTGTCCAGAAACCAGATAAAGTTGAGAAAAGTTTATCTTTATGCAAATGAGCAGCAACATAATATGGCAACTACCAATCAGGGTGAAGACTACAGAGCTCACATGATCTCTTCTGTGAGATGCTGTAATACAAGACCAAATCCTGTCTAATTTAATGGGGGAAGAGCATTCAGTAATAAAACTGCTGCATCTTAATATCTGTAGTCTTGGGGAACATCCACTAGACATAAACAGAATGTTCATGTGCTTCTGGCTGTTAGTGTGAATGAGGGTGTAGACCAGG
>JAZGTI010002671.1:0-35034 GCA_036877585.1 Botia kubotai | reverse complement strand
CAGGTGTGTGTGAAACAGGTGTGTTTTGAGTTGTTGTTTGTAGGAGAGAGAATCAGAGCATTAGGGATTGGTCAGGTGTGTTTTGAGTTGTTTTTGAAGGTTGTGATGGTCTCAGCAGCTCGGGTGGAGGCTGGCAGCTCAAAGGAACAGAGTAGGTGAAAGTTTTAGAGTGTGATCTGGTACCTCGTTGTGAGGGAACAATCAGACGTCGCTCATTAACTGACCGTAGCTGGCGGGAGGGGACATATGTCTGGAGGAGTGACTGTGAAGAGGTTCCAGTGACTGTCCTAAAGGCAAGTGTCAGAGATTTAAGTGTCAGTGATATGTCTAGATGTATTTGACAACAGTGTATTTGAAACATCATCTGACAGTATTAAATGTTGTATTCTCTTTCTCTTTTTATGTTTAATCACTGCAGCTCCCGGAAAGCAACAGGGAACAGTATCCTGTCAGCATCGGGAATCGAACCTAGAAGTCCTACTGGCGAACCAGAGTCTGACTAACTATTAGGTCTCGTGCTGATGGAGGTCGTTTGTCTCCCTCTTGTGGTCTTGCACAGCACAAACACCATCATTCAATATTCACGCAACAGATTCCTGAATATTGACGAGACAAAATAATAACCATACTTGATGATAAAGCTCTTTGCGATTTCTTCGGTATGCGTAAGTGGACACATGAATCTGTTATTATTGTGATGGAGCAGGAACAGAAGCGGGTCATTACAGCTCTTTTGAAAGGTTGATTGTATTATCCCTTAGCTGTGTCATTACATCAATTAATGCCGTTGATGGCTGAAAAATTGTCACCGGTTTGGCAGAAACCTTTTCCTCTCATTTACTGGAGAAACTTTACCGCGGTATTAACTGCTGTCATAGCGCCGCGGCAGCAGTGCGAGCCCAGCGGTGTCAATTATATTTGATTGACTGAGTAAAGCGAACACAAATAAGCCAAACAATGGACACAAAAATCTATAGACGACTCTCCTCCTGTCAAATCAAGCGCTCGTCTCCTCCATTTTAATGCAGCACAACAGCCTTACACACACGTTCTCGCACCCTTTCTCTGTCCATCACCAATTAAAGCCCCTCGCGGGTCTTCAGAGGGGCAGAACTGCTTTCAAGCGCTCGCTAATACATCAGTTTACCGTCACACACACACACACACACACGCGTCGTCAGTGTGAAGGAACGTTAAACTGGTAAGTTTATAATTTACCAAAGACTCAGGTTCAGGTGAGTGATTGAGAAATATATGAGGAAACATCACATACAAGCATCACAATAATATAATAACAGGCAAAGTGAATATCCAACATTTGTATGTTTGTTTGAATAAATTACAATGTAAATTTGTGTAACATTACTGTGTAAACGTCTGAATCTTAGTTGTTTTTCAGATAATACAACATTAAACAGTTGGCGATTTTATTTGGAAGTTTTTATTTCAATAATCAAAGATCATTGCAACGGTTGTAATGTTTTTGCAGTCAAACATAAGACTTAAATTATAAATCCAAACATGTACTCAAAAACACATTACATATAAACGCAGTTGTGGTCAAATTGCTGTGAATTATAGTAAAAGTATAAGTAAATAAAAACTGAACAAGCAGAATTACAGAAGTTTGCGCTTAGCCTGACGTGATTTCTGAAATACTGCAGATAGACAACAACTAGAGACAAAAGGCACCTAACCCAGGATTCATGCTCTGTACTGCCTTTATGTTCTACAAAATGCTGGTTCTGCTTCTAAAGTTTCTTGAGGCTGTACAAAATCATAGTATTGCAAAATTATTATTTCAAAATTTGCATATACAGTAATTTCTCCTTTAAAACTTGTTTTTTTTCTATTTCACAGAGGTTCAAATAACTATAGGGGGCAAATAAGGTTTAAAACATTCGTTTTCAACAAGCACCTTATTTCTACTGCCATGCTGATAATATTAAGTCAAAGATTAAAATTTCAGATCTGTCCTCTAAACAGCACCTGTTCTGGATTTACTCTTAGATTCTGTCTTTTTGCCAGACAGACTCTGTGCAGAAGCAGCGTTTGTGTGTTTACCAGCACCAGTGGTCTGGATGTTATTGTTGTTGATGTTCTGATTGCCACTGAGGCTTTCCATGATAGAGCGGAATGTTCCGAAAGGTCGTTTCCCGGATTCCGTCTTTTCTTTGCCGGATGAGACTTTTGCGTCACCCACAGACACATCTTTGCGCAGCGGCTCATCAAAGGTCACCCTCAGTTTCAGGTTCTGTGAGGTTTTTCTGCGAGAAGATGGGGATTTCAGAGCACTTTTGGGGCTTGTGGTGACCTTTTGCCCACTGTTAGCATCAGGAAAATCGCAGTTTTTTGTTTCAGGATCACTGTGGTCTGAGGATGGGGAGGGGTTGCAAACATCCACAGATTTAGAAGTCCTCTGTGCAAAGGAGAACTTGCGTTCGCTGGCCGAGCTCTGCTTCTGTTTAGCTATTAAATGCAACCCAGAAGTGAACCCGTCAGCCTCTGCTATAGGCAGCTGGGTTGGCCTGTGGAGTCTGGAGTGTTTGGACTCATCTGGAGGATAGGCGTCGCCGTCTGACTCACTGAGTGAGCGCTGCATCATCTGTTTGAGACGGGCAAGCTTGAGCTCCCCCTTCTCTGCCATGCCCAGCCTCCTCACTGACCCCGCCCCTGACTCCACCTCAGTGGCACCTTCAGTCGGCCCCTCCTGGAGCTCCAGCATCAGTTTCTCTCTAGCCTTCATGTCTTTTCCCAGCAGTTTCCTGAGTACAGCGTCTGACTCCATGTGTTTCTGCTTCAGAATACACTGGCCATTCTCAGGAGCCACTTCAGCTGTTAAACTCATTTCTGGCCAAATTTCAGCAGGAAGAACATGAGAGCTGATTGAGCAGAGGGAGCGAGAGAGAGAGATGTTATAAAGCATTTAATACATTTACAAACATAAGCAGTCAAAGTTTGAACACACCTACTCATGAATTATTTCTAATTTGCACACAATACAGTAATAGAGAAGTCATAACTATAAGCTAACATGAGTTACTTTAATAAGAATTATGTATTGATCAAAACATCTAAAAAATCTTCTATTGAATATTCTCCATCTCCATTCCTGCTCCTCAGACTCAGTCAGATGATTTTAACAGTATTAAAGGGGATCTTGTATGAGGTGACGTGCTGGCTGAGTATGGTGACTGCTCAAGGGAACCTCAAGCGTTTCCTGAAGGTATTGCTCTGGAACTGGTGAAGTTGCCGTAACCAGTAGGCCACACCTGCCCCCCCAAGTAGTGTGTGCTGGACAAATAGTACTGTAGCAAAAAAAACAATTACAATTTTATTTTGCTAAAGAAGGTGATGAGATAAGACCTTGGTGATCGTGGTCCTCCGTTTGGTTCTTGTGCTTGTAAAATGAGTTGATTCTGCAGAGCTACACGTGCTGTCGTTTGTCTGTGATGGGTAAAAAAGGAAAGCCAGTCATTCACCATTCAGAAAATGAGTAAAATCACTTTTGATATTTTCTGAAGAGAAAGCAGATGGTATCATTACAGCTATAGCCAGTATACCAGGATTCTGAAAGGCTGCTTTGAAAGCACATGTACTGTGAAAAACACAAATAAACACAACTTGACTTTTGAAAACGGTTCTTACTCGTGCAGCTGTTTGGTGAGTTTGACCACCTGTGAGGCAAGTGACATGCATGTCTCCACCACCACCAGGTACCGCGAGCAGGTGCTGTGACCCTGAAGCTCAGCACACTGCGAGGGCCGCTCACCCTGCTGGTTATGCACAGTCACATTGGATCCGTACTCCACCAGAGTCTGAGACAGAAATCATCATGAAAATACCAAACTATGAACGTTTGTGCTGCAACAAACATTTGACTGCCGTTATAAACGAGATACACATGTGGGGCCTTAAGCATTAATTTGGTTAATAAGACTCTATGAACTCAGAAACCCTCCTGATTGTCTCTCACCACACTGGCCCATTCACTGACTACAGCAACAGGAAACTGAAGGGGGAGCTACTTCCTGTCTCTGTTTCCCTCTATATCCCAGACAAAATAAGTGACTGAGCAACAGTGTGAAAGCAACAGTAAGGCGGAGCACCTGAATGCAGCTCAAATGGCCAAACTGAGCCGCCACGTGCACCGCGGTGTTGCCATTCTGGTCCACCTCATCCAGAGAGATGCCCTGTTCCTGCATAAACTGCAGCAGCCACAGCAACACGCGTTCCTGTGACACACAGAAGTCACGTGATGGAGCCGGTTGATTGTAAACGACGCAACGCAAAAGTATTTCCTCACCTGTCCATACCGCGCGGCGTAGTGGATAAGACTGGGATGCTCTCTAGAGCAGCTGAGCTCAGCAATAGCTTCTGTTTCACTCACCATCCAGCGCACACACTCTAGACGACCATTCTACAGGCAATACAAACGTTGCACAAAAATGATCACACAATTAACTCACTGAACATCACTGAAATCATCAATGTTTCAGCAACTACAAAGTTCATATGTGAATATAAGCCACAAACAAAATTATGCTCACTGTCTATATTTTAACAAATACTGTAGATGTTTTTATCCAATCATAATTCAAAATCAAAACTGATTTGATTTATTTGTTTGTATTATTTTACTAATTCACATCCACCTGTTAAAAGTGTGAACTTCCCAGAAGAGTGAATTTCCCAAATTTCCAAACTATGTTTTGCGGTTCTTAACCAGTTCACAATCATAACCAGACTAAACCTGATTAGAGGTAAATCTTTAGTGCAGACGTACCCTGACTGCGAGTCCGGCGGGTGTGAGCTGTTGGTTGTTACGCTCGTTCAGACAGTCTTCTCCCATGAGAGAGGTGAGATGCTGCAGACAGTCTGCGTGACCCTGAGCAGCAGCAATGTGGAGCAGGTTGTTTCCATCCTCATCTCTGATGCGCTCCAGATTCTCAGCTGCAAAGTGAGGCTGCGCAGACAAACGGTGCAGTTATGTTATTTCATGACACTCAAATGATGGGGAACCCCACCAGTCATACAATGTTCTTACCAAGAGTGAAATCTGCCCCTCTCTGACCACGTTTATGATGTTCTGAGTTTTCTTGGTTTCTTTGTCAGATTCTCCAAACCCTCTTGACCCTGCCCTGGTCTTTTCCTGCTTTGTGCCTTTGCCCCCTTGAAGAGGGAATGCTGTTTGGCTCCCAGAGGAATCCTCAGGGGTTTGGTCTTTATAAGTGGGCGTATCGGGGTGGGGCAGAGCCGATAAGAGTTTGTCTGCATCAGAGCCATGAAGTGAGCTGAAAGAGTGGTCAAATCCACCAAGAAACTCTGGATCCAAGGACTTTGACTTCCTCATATCAGGCCAATTGACAGGCGACAGCATGCAGAACTGCATTCCAGCGTTCACACTCTCTGCATGCATCAGGGACGAGCCCTTGATGCCATGACACCTGTCGCTGGAGCCGCTACCTGAGGTCCTCTTCTCAGAAGCCACCCGTGGAAGTGTGGCCATCTGCTGGCTGGATTTAATGTAAGGCACATCCAGGATCTCATCCATATCTAGGTCGTAATGTTCTAGCTCTCCAAACAGAGCTCCAGTAGCACAGGCTTTGTTCTTGAGTCCCTGACCGTCACATGGAGAAGCAGAGGCGTCCTCTTTCTGCCCATCTACACACTGCTCAGCATTCCTACTCTCATCCTCTGTCTCAGAGACTTCTGGCTGGTGTTTGAGGGGAGACACGCGTTTGATGGGTCTGAATTTGCTGTAAACATCAGCGATACCGGTGGGTTTGATTCCCGATCCGCTGAGTGAGGACGCACTGCGGCTCCAGTTGATGGCTGGAACTGAAAGTAAATTAATGTGTTCACATCTCAGATGACTTGATCATAACGCTAGAATACCAGCCTCATTCCCAATAATAATCTAATTCATACATCAATTAACACCAAACTAAAGAACGTCATTTGTTTCTATATCAATATTTCATACATTAGCATACAGTGACATTCAGAAATCACATACCCTGTCGGTCTTCACTCTGTCCATCATGTCTCCGACACAGTTCAGGAATGTTCTTTGATGAGTACTGAGACAGGAGAGATCATGAGGGTTTCTCATTGTATTTTAAACTCATGCACACTGAACAGATCTGACACTGAGCAGTAAGATGTTTCCATTGAGAACACACAGCACTTTCTGGAGGACAGCTGACTGTAATTGCAGAAGTAGGTTTCTAAAAAAGTATCAATATTATGTAATTGCTTCTCATGGTTACTGTGATCAGTGAATCAATGATAAACAGCAATGTTCTGAAAACATCATTTATGAACACATATGACAAACTTTTATAATGTTCAAAATGTCTTCAACCCAACAGAAAGATCAATGAGGTGAAACAGCACACAGTTGCTGTGATGAATGTGGTTTATAAGGTGGGTAGTTTATAGTGTGACTGTATGCAGATACATACAGCTGGTTACATGGTTACAAGCATTTTAAAATTCAGTATATTGTCATTAAACATTTTAGTCTGCAGGGACAGAAATCTTTCAAGATCTGCTGGACTTACAGGTAAATCATCCGTGAAGTCAATCTCATCTAGGTCCAGGTATTCAGGAACGTCCATCTTCAGTCAGCATCCTGTCCGACAGCCCTAAAAACACCCAGTGATGAAGAAACAGAGTGAATCTCTGCAGTGTCTGTGAACAACTCAAGACAAATCTCCCATCTTCTGCTTCTCTGAATACACAGAAAATCACCCTGTAGACTGTTGGGTTTACACAGCAATTACACGCAGAGATAAAGAAAATTAATATCAAATATACTATTGAGAATCAAATCTGAACTTAAATAGAAGAAACAATTCAGTCAATGTGTATTGCAGAGAAGTAACTGTACAGAAACAGAAATATTCAGATGTCAGTATTCCACCAGTGAAAAAGCCAGGGGCAAAGAACCAAAAAATAAAAAACGTGTTGTTAATACTGTCCATCTTTTGTGATTGTAGGTGGTGGCTGCAATCTGGCCATACAGCATAAATATAGTCAGTATACTTTAAAGGTCCAATCCTTGCTAATGCTAATACGAATATAATAACCTGCTCTGTGTTTGTGAGACGTTAAATCAGATTTCTGCTGTTGTTTATCCATTTACATTGTTCATGTACCAATTCAGTCTGTGTCATGTAAATATTTTGCATATTGATGACCTATACAGTTCATGATTATATTAATACATTTCAATGATTAACACTAAGGACATTTTTGCTACTTTTGCACAATAAACAATAACACAGTGTTGGGTTTCCATTTATTGTCCAATGTGAAATCTGTTCTAAAGCAAAACCATCTGAGGATTACAGATATAAACCTTCCACGTCATGTCACCGGTAAACAAAGGTAGAATATGTTGATGACTGTTTGGACCCGTTTATCATATTTTAACTAAATATGCCTCATACTGAATAAGCATCCTTTATATTTACATACAAACACAATTATTCTACCTATAGAGAGAAAATTATCATATGATGTAGTGTAGATATATACAGTATAGATGATATAGAGACAATATGGTAAATAAAGATCATACAGAGAGTATAGATGTTTCTTTTGTCTCTTTTGTTTCTAGCATTAGCTTTAGCATCCTCCAGATTTCTCATCGCCCTGATATTTGATTGTTATTCCCTCTTTTCTACAGTCTACAGTCTTGATGTGCTGATGTTTGGGTGTCGTACCTGCTGCTCTGCCGTTCGTCGCTCAGTTTCTTTCTGTATTTCTGCTGATTAGCGGATCAACTGAAGAACGTGACACAAGCGCGCGCCTCCGTCAGCCTCCTCCGCGCACGCGCGCGCGCAAATCCACACATTTTGTAATGTTGCCATTTTAAAAACAGGTTTACGTTTTTAAAAAAACAGGAAGCACCTAAAATTATAACATAAAATGAAGAGAAATACTTGCGCTTCTTCACTATTTCTGCGCCTTCACTTACTGTGATGGTAAATGTGTGATATTGAGCATTTAAACCTCTGTAAATCTACCCTAACTTCCGAAGATGTTCTTCAGCACATTGTCTGATCCCGCTGGAGAACATCATGGATCTTCAGGTTTTGATCATGTAACTCCAGTATATGATGTTATTAAAGTAAAAGACAGTCCCACACTCATGCTTACTTTCGATTAAACTTTTCACTCAAACAGCTCTGCCGACAATGTCATTTTCGATGGAAAAACTATTCAAACAATTATCGCGAAACAGGGAAGAACCAATGAGATTCTGCATTACTGACGTGGAGCCAGCGTACCGCCATGTTCTGTGTACTCGTTCATGACATCGAACCGAAGCCTGATGCTGAAACCTGGTAACCTGGATTTACAGTAATGTGAACCATAAAACAGACATTTCAAAACGGAGACAAATCATTATTAGTGTTCTCGAACATGAGTAAATGTTACAGTGGCGTGACCTTCTCAGGCTGCACATTTGTGATGTCGATCCACTGACAGTCATTATCTGCGCTGTAGACGTCATAACATCCAGGACGCAAATCCTGTACCACAGAAGACAATCGTGAGCATCTAATGAAACTTTCCCTCTCAACGATCTACACTTTAAATCAATGCTGATTGGCACAGACACACAGTATTGTTAACCAGGACAGACTGATTTTTGTGAGACGGGCAGGCGTAGCGGCGGTAGTGGCTGGGGAATGTTTTTTGATCATAAACATTCTGAGAAAGTTCACTGTTAGCTGGTTCAAACACTCATTAACTTTATCGCCCTGACGTCATTTTTAACTACCTCAACTTGCGCTGTTTATTTGTAAATATATATGTTTTTGCTGCTTATTCTGCTCTTTTTATGGCATTTACAGTGAAACAGGATTTTACAGAACGGTGCATATGACAATAAAGCCTTTGAACTTTGATTTCAACACACATTCAAACATAGTATTTATGGCTCTATTTTGTATATCAGCAATTTATTAGAAAAAACATTTTGATTATAAAGTGCTTTTCCCCCATCACAAGCTTAAGAAATGCAGCACCCACCTCGCCAGGCAACACACCTAAGGTCGTACGTGGGCACCCTTGTACATGGGCAACATAGGTGGACACCTGAATCATATAGGAGTCAACAACTAGATGTAGGAGCCCTGAGGACATGTAAGATCTGTGTGTGTTTATTTCCTCATAATAATCACAATTACTGTAGCTCTGACGTCACATACATCTTACTGTTGTGTGCGTTTGTGTCTGTAGCAGGACTGGTAGTAATTGTAGTGTGGATTATATGGAGGATTATATGAAGTGTTACAGTTTAGGTGCTTTGGGAGGTTTTTAAAATCAGCAGCATATTAAATCTTTCAGTTTGTGGACTTTCTGCAGCTCATATATTTCATAATTGATCAGAGATTTAACAACAGTATTATGTACATTTTACAGAATTCGCTATATATTACTTACAAGGCAAGTGAGTATTGTGCGTGAGGCACATGCAGTTTTAAGAATTGTAATTATAGGGCAGCACAAAACTGATTTGGGTCACCAGGAGACTGTCAGTGTGTCAGAGATACAGATGGTTAGACATTGTAATGCACTGTTTCTCATGGGGAAGTGGGAATACGTGGATTTGTTGCTTCAATCACAACGTGACTTGACCAAATGATATTTGTTTAGCTGCATGTGGTGACAATTATCACCATCGGCCCATATGTACATTGTACAGTATATAGTGGCCCTCCATGTAAATAAATATGATTGAAAAATTCAAGGCTCTGGGGAATATGACATTAGACCAGTTTCACACTTTCTTCTGTGGTTACCATGCAGCTCTCTCTCTGTATTGAGGGTCTGAACATGCCGCCCAGCTGTTTGCTGAAGAGTTTTTTAAGATGAGTTTTTAAGATTGTCCTATAGGGGTGCAGAAACTTTTTCCTTATTAAACTGCAATAAAACGTCCTCAAATGCCACACAGAAATCTGACATCAGATGAGTTTGTGTGTCTCCTCTGAATAACTGTCGTCTTCAGATGTCATGGAAAGGGTTATTTCTACTCTGAGCCCACTGTCATTTAGATATAATGGTCCTAACTGGTCAAAACATTACTGTTCAGATTTAATGAATCATTTTCTGGCAGATGAACTTCGCTTATTCAATCTACCAAACATAGATTTATATTCTGAACATTAAACCAGAACAGAAGAAAGTATTTTAACATTCCAGAAATGAGTTTAACACCAGAGCATTACTCAATAAAAGCATGTTTGTTTTTAATTGGTACATAAATACATGTAAATTTTATACAGCTTACATTTTTCTTTTTGTATTCTACCCTAACATCTTTAAAATCATCTAATAAAATATCAAAAATATGCTCTTTATATATCTGAAGGCTTTCTTTACAAAAACATAAAATGTCTTTACAAACATAAACGTCTTGAGTTTGTGTTGGCTGCAGTCAGACTGTGACATCTTCTGTGACATCATCACACTGGATCAGCCAGTTCAAGTGACATGTATCAGAGATGGACTTCTTTTCCATCTGAAAACCAGATGGATGATTTTCTGTTGGTAGCAGCAACATCAGATCATCATATAACCCTATATGATGATCTGATGTTCATCAGATCATCAGATCATTCACCTAACCCTAACCCAATAATCATATAAGAGATATAACATGTGGAACTAAAGTGTGGGGGGACACGAGCGTGATTCTCATTCAGATCTCCAGCTAAATTCCACTTTGTGAAATGTTTGTTCTGTCAGAACCTGCGAGAACTCACGTGAAATGAAGACACTCATTGCAAGATCTGATGAAAAACAGAAGAAACACAATCATCACACCTTACGAGTGATATAAACCGTTAGAGCTGTGCACTGTAATATTTACATTTATGCGTTTGGCAGACACTTTTATCCAAAGTGTCTTACTGTGCATGCAAGGTGTACAAATGATCAGCATTTGTGTTCTCTAGAAATCGAGCCCACAACCTTTATGCTGCCAACACAATGCTCTACCAGTTGAACTACAAGAACATATGCAAGAACATATATATGAACTCATAATATACACACGGGATGCACAAAATAAGACAAGACTAATACGAGACCAAAATGGCCCTGAGATGAGACTGAGACAAGCGCAGGTGAAAGTTCATGTCACGGGAATAATGAGATCTGGTTGGAAAATGAGACACTGGTACTGATTAAAACTGATTTCCTTCCCTCAACAGAGATAAACTGTGACAAACAGAAACAAACAGATGAAACAGATGATACTTTAAACTTTACTTAAACATTAGAATCTGAACTGTTAAAATGTCTCACTGATTTTTTTTGTTAATGTAATAAACTCCATCTAACATTAAATATTGATTATTATTTATCAGAGTCTGAAACATCAATAAACTACAAGAATCTAATTCTGAGTTTCTCTTAGAACTTAATTTTGTATTTTCTTCTGTCATACTAAAAATAAACTGCTGCTGTACCTTTAACACAGTTATCATCAGTTCTTCTCCTGTTACGTTTCTGATCATTCAATAGGTGTCATTAATAATCTGTGAATTAGTTTACCTGAGGTTAGGTGAGAGTGGGTGGAGCTTCAGAAATGTGACTGTAAAAGTGATTCACTCAAGAGCATGTCAGACAGTGGTGGAGGTGGACTTGCGTAGGATGGTCTTATGAGGTTTCTGAGCTGCTAACGGTGTGAAACTGAGGGTGCTGTTCTCCACGAGTCCTTCAGCTGCTGGTGAACATGAACATTGACTTACTTCTGTATGGAAGTGCAGATCTGTGTTGTGCACGTCATGCTGCAGGTCACAGTCTGGAAAGTAGCCATGATATTGGATCTTCTCACTGAATCTCACCCGTTCTCTGCTGGTCTGAGGACAATGGCTTTTCGCATGCCTGACAGGACTTGTGGATATCGGCCCGGCACTCTTGTGGCTGTAACACAAGTCTCTAATCAGCGCATTTGAGGGTTTTGTGGGGAAAGTGCCATTCCACAAAAGTGACCCGTTAGCCGAGGCCGGTGTCCCTGAAGATGGGCTGTGATCGTGGGCTTTGAATGGGGTCAAACGGGGTAGCAGCAGAGGGGGGGTGGGTCTATTCAGAACTGTACAAATGGCAGAAGACACAGGTGATGGTCTGAAGAGCATCTCTTCTGGGTAGACTTTGATCTTCTCTGTGCTGGAGGTGGTGGTGGTGGTGGTTGTACTGCTGGAGCTGCTGTTGAGTGTGTCTGTCCTCAAACCATCCATCATCTCCTCCAGGTGAAGGTCTGATGTCATACAGTCAATATCATGGACTACCTGAGATCAGAGAGCAGCATCTCTCTTAAGATCAGCCAGATTGAATTCACAGATTGAATCCAGAAAAAACACACACACTGATCTTGATGAATGATCTCACTCTCTCTATCTGTCTCTCTCTGCCTGACCAGCAGATACAAGCTGAGAATAACAAGAGAAGGAAATCTAGATTCACATGCACAACATAACAGACATAAGACATTAGATTCACACCAGAACAGCAAAAATTCATCAGATGACTTTCCACCTCTGACATCTTACTGGGACATCTTTTCAGCGTCAGAGACAGTAAATGTCATAAAGGCCTCAGAGGACATGAACGTCTGATCACACGACATAATTATCATCACCATCATCATCATCATCATCATCATATTCCCCGCCAACACCTGAAACGCCAGTCAATATAACACACACACACACACACACACACACACACCTCCTTGAGTTCCTTCGCTACATCCTTCAGGTCTCCTAAGATGTTCTCCAGATCTTTCACGATGCTCCTGATGTGTCGTTTAACTTGAACTTTATTTACGGTTCCGTCCGCGCGCACCGCCGCGCTACCGGACATCCTCGAACCCGGCGCCGGGTCACGGGCGCGCTTTGTGTTTCCTCGTGGTGATCACACATGATAACAATCGCATGTTTTCTTTAACAGGCAAAAGAATTACGAGTAGCGCGTCCTGGAGAACTTGCGCATGCGCACTTTGGCAGCTCGGAAGCACAAACGCGACGTCACGATGTTTCAACCTTACGTGAGAACAAAGCTAAACAAACAGTGATCTCTCAATGCAGAGGGGATACAGTTATAATTCATTCCTCTACATAGGATTTCCCACAACATTTACATTGACATCATAACTGTAATCTTCGGATTATCATCACAGATCGATACAAGCGACAGTTTCCTCACATGGATTACGTTTGACATTAGCTGACGTTCAAAATCTGTTTTTAAATATAATACAATTTGATTACAGTAACTTTAAAAGACTATGAGTTTACTGAGGAATATCGAACCACAATTTATATAACTATTAATTGCTTTCACAGTTTGACGGGTAACGCGCGCGCGCACACGTTGGCATATGTGGTTTATAAGGACTATAGACGTAATGGTTTTCATACCGTACAAACTGTATATTCTATCCCCTAACCTCAACCCTTCCCCTAAACCCAACCCTAAACTCAACCCTTCCCCTAAACCCAACCCTAACCTCAACCTTTCCCCTAAACCCAACCCTAACCTCAACCCTAAACCCAACCCTAAACTCAACCCTTCCCCTAAACCCAACCCTCACTGAAACCTGTTGGCATTTTTGTAATGAACATTGCTTAGGAGTTACGACATACTCGGGGTTCTGCACTGCAGTTTCGCTTCGTGTTGCTTTCTGTTGTTTTAACTAAATGATTTTGAAAGCACACAGTATTAAACCTCCAATTATTCACGTGCTTTGCTCGTTTGGTTTTGCCGCTCGTCATGTCCTGAAGCAGTTCGCTGGAAATGGTTACCAGGTTTGAGTAATTCAGGGTAAATCAGCAACGACGATAATCCATAATAACGATTTATCCCATAATAAGGTGTGGTTTGTGAAGGCATTTTATCCCAGACAGACTCTGCAGACAGAGATGAGAAAAGAGAGCAACAGAATTTATATTTAGCATAAAGTCTGTCAGACATGGCCCACCGGAGGCAACCTTCACCAACAATGAATTTTATTGGTGACATTTTATTAACATACAAACACAAAGACATTCAGCTGTTACAGTTTTAAATGAAAATGTCTCCAATCTTCTAGACAGAAGAACTTCAGAGTGACCTGGTGTTTGTCAAGATCGGCCGGAGGATTAAAGATCTTAGCAGTGTGCTGGTGAAGAGTTAATGCTGTTTTTGGGTGGAAAAATCACTAAAGATGGAACACTGGTCAGACAATGGAGTAACACATACAAAACATTTTATTTGATCTTTTCAGACTGAGGAAAGAACAACGTCATAATTGTCACTTTAATTAAGAATCAGATCCATGAAAAGAATCACTAAACCAATTGTCAAGAGGTGCAGATAGAGTCCACAGAAGAGCCCCCAGTGGCAAAACTGACGTGATCTTCACTGTGGCTATCAAGGACTTCATGGACGTGATGTTGAGGAACATGAATCTTCAGAAGGTAGAATGTCTTCGTCACAGATTAGCATTAATTAATCTTTTCTTCCCTTTTGTTTCTCGGAAGGCAATTTAATGTTGAGCCAAAAGCTGAAGGCGATTGATGGATTATGCGAAGTGTGAAGCGAGCCATGGACACGCTCTGGAGTTTAAATATTAAATATAATCAGTCAACATGACTGATTAGCTGAGCAGAATTCAGTTTGCCAAATGTTCAGTTTAATTCTGGCTTTTGTATTTTTAACATTTACTATCAGATTTGTCTGTTGAAATCTTGAACACTAGAAAGTGAACTTCATTACTGCTACATTCAAACTTGCACTGTGTGACAGTTTGTATCAGTAAAAACAATTACACAATATCAAAACAAACGAGTAACTGTTGCCTTAAATTGATTTATTTTGTCATTTGATGTATCTTACACAGTCTGATTTACAAGAATCTTTATAGTTGTTATAAAATTAGATTGATTTGCTTATATTCACATTTGAGGTTAAAGAGGGGAAGCGTGAGGTCTACACATGAAATCTACAGCTCAGTTCTTATTTTACCTTTGCTTGATACATATTTAAAGAATTTATTACAGCAACTTCACAAAGAGCCTTCATCAGATAAAACCTCTACAGCACATGATAACAGAGTTTGTGCTCGACTGGTTGGGAAGTAAAAGAAAAGTAAAAAACAAAAACTGAACAATGATTATAAAAACAAAATTTGCAGAACCCTTAATGATTATAAATATTTCTTATTATTTAACAGATATTTTCATACAGAATCCTTTAATCAGAAACTTAATCAAGCCTCTTATATTTCAGATATTTACATTTAAACTAAAAGTAGCTGTAATCTTCAATCCAGTTATTCACTCTGAAATCAAACATATTTACACTAGACACTTCGGCTGATGTTTCATTGGGTCTTTAGATCTTCAGCTGGAGTCTCAGTTTTTATTCATACGGACTGTTAAAAGATCATCCAGCTCAACACAGAAATGAAGTTCTCAGTGATTTAACGACAGGTACATACCATCAAGATCAGCTGAGATGAAGCGTTTGAACTGTAACGTGACGCAGCACCTGTGTTAACACCACGACTGATAAACAAACATTTCCTGAAGAAACTTCATACCAAATACTGTTTACTGTAGTAACATACAAACATCTCCCAATATAAGTAATTAGATTTACACACAGAAACATTTGTTCAAGCCACTTCTGCAACTGAAATGAATTCACAAAAATCAACATGTTACTCAGCACTAAGCAGATCCAAGAACTTCATGAGATTAGGTAGAAATATAAGGACACTTATCACTAGTTAATCTAGACCACAATCACAACACAGCTTAGCAACAATTTGGCTAGTTAAGGCTTTACTGATAAATATGCTAGGTAACTGGCTGTGTATCAAAAGGAAATGGTACAGTGTGTTTCAGTGAGAAGGTCCTGCTCCAAAACTAAGATCAGGTCATTGGTTCCCTGTGTTATCTGCTGAGGCCATGACCTTTGACTCTAATATTGCTTCTCTTACCGTGTGCAAAGGGCAAATGTGCTACATGATGAACTTCACATCATTTCTTATGCTGCTGCCACGCGAGCAGACATCGTCTGGCAGAACACGCATCTTCATGGTCCCGTCCGCCCCGCAGGAGAAGATGTGATTGGCCGGGCCGGTTTCAATCTGCATGACACCAGTGCCGAGGTTGCGAAAGAGAGACTGACGGGCGTGTTCATTGCTAAAAGTGTGTAAGAGATTCTGAGTGAAGATGCTCCACACCTGCAGATTCAAACAAAGTCAGACACATCAACATAAACACTTTCAATCTGATTCATCCACTACGTCAGTCCAGCATATTTTTCTGCATAAAAAATCTAGAAAAACAAACTGTTTTTCACTGTTTTCACTGCTGTACATTTATGATTATACACATTTTACATGTGAAATGATGTAACAATTATATGTTAATCGTATTATGTAGCTATGAAGATTTTTGGTGTTGTAAAAGTTAGACTGTATTTACATTTTTTATGGTATTTGTATAAACTTTAACCCTAACCTCTAACCCTAAACGTTTTAAAGATTAGGGAAATGTCTTTTTTTAATTAAAAAAAAAAAATTCTAATTTGATAACTAATAATCAAGCAACCAGCAAAACCACTGATCATACAATGACCTCACACCTTTATGTTTCCTTCAGCTGAACCACTGATAAATCGTCCCTCTGTGGAGTCCACAGCTAGAGCTTTGACAGGAGAGTCGTGGGCCTGGAAACTCTGGCGCTGTATCTTCTGACTGAGGTCCAGAATGCTGATCCAGCCCCTCCTGCCTCCACTGATCAAGAGCTGCTGTTTGGATGCTAAAGCCAGAACGGTAGCACCAGACTCATGACAGCTAAAGGCTAAAACACAGAAGATGAGTCTGATTCATTTAGAAACACACACAGAGGATGACTCAGATTCATTCAAAAACACATACAGAGGATGAGTCTGATTCATTCAGAAACACATACAGAGGATGCTTCAGATTCATTCAAAAACACATACAGAGGATGACTCAGATTCATTCAGAAACACATACAGAGGATGACTCAGATTCATTCAAAAACACATACAGAGAATGACTCGGATTCATTCAAAAACACATACAGAGGATGACTCAGATTCATTCAAAAACACATACAGAGGATGACTCAGATTCATTCAGAAACACATACAGAGGATGACTCAGATTCATTTAGAAACACATACAGAGGATGACTCAGATTCATTCAAAAACACATACAGAGGATGACTCAGATTCATTCAAAAACACATACAGAGGATGACTCAGATTCATTCAAAAACACACACAGAGGATGACTCAGATTCATTCAGAAACACACACAGAGGATGACTCAGATTCATTCAAAAACACACACAGAGGATGAGTCTGATTCATTCAGAAACACACACAGAGGATGACTCAGATTCATTCAAAAACACATACAGAGGATGACTCAGATTCATTCAAAAACACATACAGAGGATGAGTCTGATTCATTCAGAAACACACACAGAGGATGACTCAGATTCATTCAAAAACACATACAGAGGATGAGTCTGATTCATTCAGAAACACACACAGAGGATGAGTCTGATTCATTCAGAAACACACACAGAGGATGAGTCTGATTCATTCAAAAACACATACAGAGGATGAGTCTGATTCCATCAGAAACACACACAGAGGATGAGTCTGATTCCATCAGAAACACACACAGAGGATGAGTCTGATTCATTCAGAAACACACACAGAGGACGAGTCTAATTCATATGACTTACCCTGAACCAAACTGTTGGCTGGTGTGACCAGCGTGTCCCACAGACATATGTTCCTGAGCACAGAATAAAGGAAACATTCTTTATTGGTTCTGTTAGGATCTAAAGGTGTGTGTGTTCATGCACTGTACCTGTTGTCTGTCGACAGGCCCGCTGTGGCAATAAGAGACGATGATCCCACAAAAACAAAATCATTGGCAGTTTTATTGTGACACTGAAGTGTCTGGAGGTAACAAAAACACAGAAGATCAGAGTCGATCATCATCAGACTCTAGACACAGATCACTCCAAAACAAACACTGTTCACTCTCCTCCACTAAGGTCCACTGCAGTACTGATCTCTGTGTTTGTTTTGTACTGTGTGTAAAACTATTTTGATATTATAATGATGAGCGTTTATCTTCTATATGAAACTTTAATAGTGCAGTTCACAGCTCACTGAATTATTAAACACTCTGTATAATCCTTACCGACCTAAAATATCTGCACTTTATATACACAGATCGGTACCAAAAATAAATGATTAGTACACACGTTTGGTATCAGTGCCTAAATCACTGCAGATATGAGACACACACACACACACACGCGCGCACACACGCGCGCACGCACACACACACACAGGATTGTTTTCAGGTGTGTTTACCAGATATGGTTTGGGTGAGTTTCCAGACGTATTGGTCTGCCAGAGACTCAACGCTCCATCTGCATCTACAATCCCAAACTACACAAACACAATAAACACTCTTGAACACACACAGAAGAAACGCACTGTTCAGAGTGAGCCTTTCTGCTGCTGTACAGACTAACACACCTTGTTACCCTGGTAATTGAAGCGCAATCGTGTGACTCTGGAGTTTCCTGGACTTCTGAAACAGGTGATCTGTTGTGAATGACCCCACTCAAACATCCGCACGCTCCCGTCCTGAGCCCCTGTCAGATCTACACACACACATGCAGACACGCACACAAGCAGTGTGAATCAGAGCTAACACACAGAACAGTGAGAACACCGCAAATATGGACTCACAGTAGGGAAGGGTGGGGTGTGATGTCATCCTCCTCACATTATTAATGTTTCTTTTGATCAGCTGCATTAGAAACAGAAGAGCAAAAAATAAAGACATGAAGTGTGTAATGTAACTGGTCATGTAACATGTCTGCACAGCTCACCACCGCAGCTCCTCTGCCCGTCTGAAGGCTGCCTAGCCAGGGCATGTTGATTGGCGTCCCGGGGCTGCTGTGTGTGTAGGGTGTGGTGCCATATAAAGTACTGAAGTCATCGCGAGTGTGGACCACCAGGAAATCATCATTCCTGTCAAACAGAACAAGCCCAGGACAAGCTGTATTTCTGAGAGTTCATTTTCGTTATAAAGTTAAAGTTATTTTAATCTGCCAATAGCTGCAGGATGTCAAACCAACAATCACATTCATATGTGCTGTTCATGACCGTACTTGTTGCACAAAAAGTCTTGATGACAGCTGGAGAGTTCAGCTCTGCTAGCAGTTACTGTATCTGCAAGGCTAGGAACACACATCTTACCCTTTGACCTCCATCTCTGCCTCATCATCAATCCAGGTCAGTATCTGAGTGGCGAGGATAGAGGAGATGTCCAACTCCTGGATCTCATGAGTGGAGGCGATCACTAAACAGTTGCGATTGGCCTAGAAAACAGCAAGAATCTGATTAGATTTCACCTCCTCCACAGAAAGCCAACAGAGGAACTGTTGGTCTCTTCACCTTATTGATGGCAAATGCTGTGATGAGGTCTGACTCCTTGTGGATGATGCGAGCTTTGCCCACGGGACTGCCCAGATCAGCCTCAATCTGAGTGACAAAGCAGAGCTCAGGGCAAACACTGATATGATGTCACACACGAACTGAACAAGGCACGTAGTGTCAGCACAGAGAAAAGAGACTTCTGAAGAACAAAATAATCATATCGTCTGAAAGCTCCTAAACGGTCAGAAGAAACAGTGTAATAAAGGTGTGATCACATGATTCATTCAGCAAGCCTAAAGATCGTGGCCCAGCGCTTAACACAAGAGACTGTGTGTGTCAACCACAAGACCGTTCTCCTGCCTGATTAAAATGCTATGATTCCCAAACAATTTACACTTACAGAGGGAAAACAAGAAAGAGGATGAAGTTTGTGTGGAGGACATTTAGTGGTTGTGTCTGTGTTCCTGCTTCAACAGGAAATTACATTCACAGCCCATTTTACTGCCGTGATGTGAAATGAAGGTCGTAAAGTGACATCATCTGGAAATGACTGGATGGTGAGAAGAATGTTTTTGTGTGTTTGTTGGATGTGGATGTCATGTAAGATTATGTGCGTAGATACCTGCAGCTGATTGGTCTCCTGCAGCACAGACTGTTTCACACTGTCAGTCTCCTGGTTTACATATATAATAAACATGCAGGACGATCACAAATGTCACAAATCACAGTCAGATGGTTAATAAAGTGTTAAACTAATTACAGCATAAACCAGACAAGTTAACAAAAGAAGAATTACATTATCAGCATTGATTATGAAACAAACTAAAGCAGTGGTTAGTGATTAAGATCACACAGGATGGAAAACACAAACAAAGCAGCAATGGGGAACGGTTTGGTTTGTTTTTGTGTGTAAACAGAAGTACACACACCTCAGTCTGATCTGGTTTCTTTGTGAAGATGTTTCGTATAAAGGTCTCCTGAACCTCTTCCTGTTTTACTAGAAACTGCCACAGTCTTCTGACGGGCAGGACGGAGAGTCTGCGAGATCTGAGACAGAGGCGACAGTCAATATGCTCCATGACATCATCAAAAACAACATCTCTGTCCTCAGATGTCAGTCTGATATTACACACACAGATAAATATGTATACATCTCACCTGAAAGGTGTGTTGGTGGGTTCAAGCAGGGCCTTGTGGCGCAGGAGTGCTGGTCCAGACAACACATTCTCTTCTTGCAGATGTGTGGAGATGTACTTTGATGGAGGACCCCCGAAGATCTCCAGCCTCTTCAGTAACAGCTGTTCCCATCTCTGCAGCGTCTTCAAAGCCGCGTGGCAAAGGGGAGAACACACAGGCAGATCTGAAACACACACATCACACCAGCGCTCTGGATGCTCAAGTCAGACTGTCTCAAATGAGAAATTTCAGAAGCAATTAATCCAGAGGACTGCTTTCCTACATGACACAGACCAACTTGAATGTTGAACTTGAATGAACTTGAATGTTGTTACCTAAGAGGTCATGACCGGCTGTTTGGTAGAAGGTCTTGAGGTTTAGCAGAACCTTCTGCACCATGACCAAACGCATTAGACACCAGCTGCACATGAACAATGACATCATTAGTTTCTCACAGCACACAGGCCGTTGGTTATGTAACGACAGGAACTCACCTGTAGGAGTTATTGTTGGAATGTTCTTTCTGTGGAGAGCAGGGATCAAATACATCTTCATCATCTTCCTCATCCTCATCCTCACTGCCCTGGCTTTCTTCAGAATCATATTCCACTTGGCTGGTAGATGGGGGCAAGTACGGCTTCATGGAATAACACACATGATCATACACGTCCTCAAACAAGCAGAGAAATACAAACACCAAACACACAGAAACCTTTGCGATGAAGTAATCCCAGATGCTGAGCTCGGGCGGGATGAAGCGCTCTTTAAAGTCGGCTGTATCCGGCTCGGTCAAAGGTCTGGGGCTCAGTGGAGTGTCTGGAACATCTCTGGAGTTACTGCGTGAGGACTGCGGTCTGAAACGCTTCTGCTTACATCCAGAGTCCTCCACTAACACACACACAGCGTTCAACTCTACAACTGCTACTGTAATAATATCAGTGCTTTATTAAAATGATTAGACCTATTTTTCTGGGGTGAAACAGCATAACAGATTCATAGAATGATGTATGACGACACATTTTGATGACACAAATGCACTGCCACTTTTCATAAAAATTGTCAAACTTGTATTTATGTTGCCATTAACTTGTAACATCTGCATTCACAATTTCTAACACAAATTTCTTTTAGAAGCACTAAACACTAAGTGGATCCACTAAACAAGGGCCGGATTCAACTGAAGGGGTGCAGGTCTGGATCTACTGTAGCTTGTGCCATACCATATGAAGCCTTTTACTCCAGTGAGACGACAAATCTAATGTCCAGCACTAAGATGGACCTCAATGAAACGAAGTTTCAAAGAAGTTTGGCAAAATAAGAGATCAGAACCTGGAGGTGAGCTGGGCTTCTTCACCACAGGTATACGAACACCCCCGCCAAACACAGCCACCCAGAATCTGCTGTTGAGAGGGTGAGTCACAACACGGAAGAGCTCGTGGGTGGAATGGGTGGCCAAACCGTGAACAAACAGGCTGAAGAAGACCGCGGTCACAATCTCACACAGAAGCATAGAGACAGCAGGCTGGTTCTCCTCGCCTGAAGTGTTCAGCAGCTGCGTCAGAGCACCAATACCTGCAGAGACATGGAGATCAGTCTGTCTGAGCATTTGTTTAACATGCTGTAGTGATCACAGAGATTGCTTTACCAGGCCACTGAGCAGGTGATGTGTTGGGCAGGGCAGTTTCCTCCATGCTAACACTCCTTATTGGTGTCTGATGGGTAAGTAGGACACTCTGATAGATGATGCCCGTGAATGGATTCATGTGACTGATGAGGAAAAACAAGAAAGCATTTGAGAAATTTCACATGATTGTCTCATAGTAAACAAAAATAATTTAAGAAATCTCTTCAAATCAAACTACAAATAATTGAATGAATTCACCTAAAAATCAATTCTCAATGTGACCTTCCAGTCCCCAACAACTGTCATCTCAAACCTCATTCATAAATGCACATTCAAACGTGGAGCTGCTGCATAATGTGATGTGATGCACGTTAAACTCGTGTCTTCCTCTCAAACAGCTATCGCATGACTTCAGAATCTAATGCACAGTTGTCTGAACTCCTTCTACTGATTTGTTCTGTCTTCTGGTGCTTGACACTGCATCTTTCACTGTAGAATCATAAACATCTGCTACACTGAGGAGAGTTTATATGGACACAAAAACAACATGCCTCTCACATGTTTAACGTGTCTGGCGTAACTCTAAACAAACACACCAAAGTAATAAAGGTTTTCAGTAAATTAACTAAAATAATGTTTAAACAGGCTCTCTGTGGCCAAACATCAGCTTCATCCAGAAATGTCAAGTCAGACAGGGGTCTGTTTCACGAGTGTCACATTCAGAGTCCTGCACTCAGGACGAGACCACACATTCACATTCACCAGTCTAAACCATTAGAGAACAAGCACATGTTCCAATGTGTATTCCGTAATGTACAATCTGTGAGAAAGACCCCAGAAGGTCTGTTCTACAGGATTATTATTGATAAAATCTCACCTGTAATTGTGTCCGTCACACAGACACTGATAGATGCAGGCCGACAGTGAAGCTGCCAGCGTGTGGACCACATAGACCTGAAACAGCACAAGGCACACTTCAGACAACAAATAGCAATACAAACTTACTCTCAAACAAGAGTCTCCATACAGCGACACAGATCTGCACTTCACCTCACTGTTGAGTATGTCAGGGTGTGGAGGAGAGTCCAGAGCGTTGATGGTGTGCAGGATGTCATGGGTGAGATTAGTCAGGTGCACTATGGGATTGGCCACCACAGTTTTGGAGCGGGCGGTCCAGGCCAGCAGGAGAGGAACTGACATGTGCTGCTCTGGGGGAACAGAGATCTGCAGACTGACATCCTGAGGAGACACACAGAGCAACACACAGATCATACCTGCAGTGTATGCCAGAACTGTAATTATTATCAATTATAAGTCATTTTTATAACTGCACATCTAGTCTTTGAATAAGGTGTGATTTGTGCTGCATTACCTGTTGTGACTCCTGCAGCAGAAGGATCAGCTCCATTCTGACGGAGGCCAGACCTCCTCCATGAGAGCCATGCAGACTGCAGTAACTGAGAAAGATGCGGAGCAGCGGTTGGTTCCTCTGCAGCCACATTCTCCGTCTGTGCTGCACGTCTCTGGCCTGCTGCGTTGTGCCCTGGACCTCGGGATCTTCTGCAGCTCTGCTCGGACTTAGTTCTGCTGAGATGTCTTCAGGCAGGTGTTGGAGCAGAGGGTTGTAGCCACAGCATCTCTGCAGCACTGCAACCTCGCGCTCTAGCCAGTGACACAGCTGGTGTCGCAGTTTCCCTCCATCCAGCTCATATCCAGTAGACAGCGTCCGTAACTCTGTGGTAAGAATCTTCAGGCAGGAGCTGAACTTCAGTCGAGCGGCCAGGATGTCCTCAGAGAAAGCAAGAGAGTCCTCGGCTGTGTTATCTGCACAGTTGGAGGCCACATCGGGCGCATCTTGAAGGACACTGCTCTTCTCTGGGTGGATGGTCTTCATTGCCAGTCCAGACTCTTCCTCCTCTGTGTCTCTGTCAGTGTCCCACTTCAACTCCAGTGGTTCTTCCTGCAGGGTGACGGAGGGCTGACTCCAGTCAAAACTGAGCACTGAATCAGACTGGCTGACCTCTCTAGGAGAAGAAAGTGTATCAGACTCAAAGCCATTCATTACTGGTTGAGACCAGTCAAGAGCTGAGGCCACATCTTTGTGTTTCTCTGCATCTTTGGAGACATTCAGTGACATGGAGAAATTCTCCCAGCTGAGGTTCATCTTTGATTGTTTCACCACTTTTGGCATTTTGGAGAGGACTTCTAAAGCCAGCATTGGACAGCCGGCCTGTAAGTGTGCGTAAGCTGCAGTGAAGAAGAGTCTGCGTTCTGTAAAGCTAATGGAGTCGACCACACGCCCCTCTGCTGTTAAACCCACTTTAGCTTTATCTGAAGAGCCAAAATGACGACGGAGGAGCAGTGGATGAGTTCGGAGGAAGGTGTAGAAGTTGAAGACATCTGGATTACAGGAATATGTAGTTGAGGTTCCTGAAACAAGAACCAACAAGAAACAATCTTAAAGAAAGCACATTTCTGAAACAAGAAGCACATTCAAGGGACATGTTTGAGTATCACATCTCACCTTGACCAGATGTGTCTGCATGTATACGGGGCTGTTCAAGTAGAGTGTCCAAGGCCCGGCTGTAGTCATCTAAGACCCAGTACGCCATGCTGCGCAAGAACGAATCTGGGTGGGCTGGGATCTGTTGGTGCTGACCCAGAACATGTGTCTGCAGGATCCATTTGTAGGTACTGGATGTCTCAAACTCAGACTCGTACAGTCGACAGATGACCAGAGCCAGCTGAAGGTCCTGCATCTTCTCTATACAAACCTGATCATGAGTGTAATACACGAGTCAAAATCAAACAGCTCTTTTGAGACCAACAAGACTATCACACAACATGCTTTTCTGTAATCATGCATTTCAGAGGACAATATGAGAGATAAAATTAGATGCTATGGTAAATTATATTTATAAGAGTCTCACTTCAACAGCGTCTTTGAGGGATCCGGCCAGCAGAAAGAAAGCAGCTGAGTGTTGGAAACGTTGTTTTCCCAGCAGAGAGAAAGCGTTCTTCAACGCTGCCTTCCTCCAGCGATCCTCACTGAAATTATTGCTGAAGAATGATGTCATCTTCACGTTCTGGTGAGACCTTCAACACACAGACGGTCTTAGTGGACTGAAAAAATGCCAACAGATGGAGGTGTCACTTCAGCAGGTTTGTGTGAATGTACCTGTACAGTCCCCAGACAACAGCTTTCTTCTTCATGGCAAGATAAAACAGGGCTGCATCTAAAGGGTCATTGTTCCTCTGATAAAAGGCTTTTGCTACCTGGTGGAAGAAAGAGCATCACTGTAAATCTGTTTCAGGAAGTTCAGAAGAAACCAGAGATGAAGAAACCAGAGAGCAATACTGAGGTGTCACACACAAAACACATTCTAGTGTTTCTAAACAGCTAGACTGAATAGAACACAACAGGCTGTGGTAGTTTCTTATGGACACATGAAAGATGTGACAGATGTTACTGTAAAACAATCAACACTCCATTAAGTCTCCATTAAGCTGGGGCAGTTGTGGCCCACTGGTTAGAG
Source organism: Botia kubotai (assembly GCA_036877585.1). Taxonomy (NCBI): domain Eukaryota; kingdom Metazoa; phylum Chordata; class Actinopteri; order Cypriniformes; family Botiidae; genus Botia; species Botia kubotai. Next base: position 9,179 of record JAZGTI010002671.1, on the reverse strand, counting down.
TCGTACTTGTAACCAAAAGGTCACCAGTTTGATTCCCAATGCTTGAGGTGCCCTTGTGCAGTGTGTGTGTGTTCACAACTCACTAATCCAGTGTATGTGCACTAACTGGATGAGTTAAATACAGAGGACAAAATCTGAGTATGGGTCACCATACTTCACTTTATTAAACGGTCACTGATTGGCAGCACAACGATAGCTGCTCGTACTTACATTTATAACAAAGAGAACTAGATGCTAAAATTAAACAGTAATTCAACAAATCTACATCACGCAAAATGTAAAACATGCAAGACAGAAACACATCTTGTGTGTTTCAACCTTACAACAGAGTTGACCAAATTTTGTTTTAGAAATTGTTGAACAATAAAGCAATCCTGGCATGCAACCTGCTCTTTGTTTGGCTAGCTCATTATCATTTAAAGAGACATGCACCGAAACAGGTCGCTAAGATGTTTTTGACAGCATGTGTTGTTTGAGAAAAAAAGTGTGTTGTTTTACCTAATTGTAACTAATTTCAGTGAGATCTATCACATGTACTTATAAAAATGCACAAAAATAATGCCCAAAAAAGGACTATATTGCACAGACCACAATATATTGCACACTTTTCAAACCTTTTCAATGCATTTGCGAAGCTTATTGGTGCTCCTCAGCCACCAGCCCACACCCATGGCTCTCAGCTCCGCCCACGTGGGGTCACCCTTCTGCAGGGCTGGAAGCATGTTAAGCAGTTCCTCCTCAGCCTCAGAGTGGAATGCCCAGGCATAGTGACAGGTGGACAATCCTGCAGACCAGCATCTACCAGTTACTGAAAAGGCCTTTAAACCCTCTCAGAGTTATATCACATCTAAAGGAGACACTGGCTAGGAGAGACCTCAGTGCTGAAACACACTGATGAACAACAAAGACTCTTGTGTAAATTTGTGAGGTACCTTGACAGAGGAGCTGAGCCCGATGGGCTGGAGGCAGGGATGTCAGGAGGAAGGTGTGGAGACGAACAGCCAGCAGGAACTTCAGACCACACTCGTCCAGCGTCTCACCAGCTGATACAAACATTCAAAACATTGTCAGTCATCTTTCCAAACACTCACAATCAACAGTAAACAACCCTGAGATAACAACCTTGGCCCTTCCCTTGACTTTCTCCAATGTCTGTGCTGGTAGAAGCAATGGTGTCGGCCAAAGCCAACAGAGACATCTGCTCCATTCGCGTCAGGCCTGGCAGACTGGAGTGAAGCAGGTGACCAGATAACACCTGGGCATGTTCAGGGCCAAAAAACGTGGGGCTGTACTTTGAGAGATCAATGACTTTGGCATTCCTGTCTTCCTCGTTGACACTGAATGGGTCACCGTCATCTGCACTGATATCACTGGCTTGGAAGAGCTCATCATACGCGTCTGATCGGCTGGATGTACAACTCGTACCGTCTGTTCGTTCTTTGGCTTGGGGGGTCACTTCCTCATCAGCGGCTAATAGCGCATATAAAGGCAGGGGAGGGATAGAGTCGATCTCGGTGTAGTCCGAGCTCTCACACTTGCTGAACATCTTTGGGTCTCTGGTTGTGCTTCCACTGGCACTGATGGTGAGAGAGCGCAGACGCCTCTCCTGGTGGACGGGGGCGTCTTTCAAAGATACAATCTCGCCAGCAATGCACTTCACAAGATGGGACAAGATGGCTTTGGCCCGTTTCACCTTTCCAAGGTCCATAAGTTCTAGCAGCTGGACTGGGTGATACTGGGCCAAAGTTGGAGAGAGGTGGTGAGCTGCCTCAAATAACCCAGAATCCTCCATCTCAGCTGGAAGGTCATACATCGTCTTCTTTCCACTAAGCTTCTGAGCCAAACTAGTCATTGACCTAGTGAGTGTTTTTTTAGAAGCTTTGAGACTAAGCCTGTCCTGTTTCAATGCAGCAGTGAGGGATGCGAAACTGCCCATGCCAATACTGTTCTCAGAGGTGTCGACTACAGGTTTGGTGAGAGCTGAAGGCTGCCACTGAGAGTAGACATGCATCTCACAGTCCATGCCCACCACCAGGATGCCTTCTCGCACCCAAGACAGAGAGACAGGGATTGGTGGCGAGCCCTCGACAGATGACACTAAATCCACCACTTGGAGAAGAATCATGCGCGAGCAGCATTGCTCCTGAGTGCCATCAGACAGCCCCAGCTCTGGAGGTTTTCCTGACAACATGCCATACATGTAAAGTTTGGATCCCAGACCCACAGTTAATATATGAGAACCATCCTCTCGGGAAACCCAGTCTAAATTGACCTGCCTCTGGCTGACAACTGAGAAATCAGTGACCGTGCACCCACCCCTGTTGCTCGGTACCGTCAGACTTTTATCACAGTAACTGTTCGGGCTATAAGAGCCACTGACTTTGAGGGTCTGTTCTAGGATCCACTGAGAGCCACCCGTGGACTCACACTGAAATATGCTCACGTGCATGAGCGTCTCATCAGCGCCACCCTGAGGTCTCTCACCAGTGTGTGCCACAGCCACTCTGCTGGTGTGACAGCAGCTGAGATCCATGAGCTGTCCAGAAACACTCAGTGCACTGCTGCTGGCCACACCTCCCTCCACAAACAAAGGCCACTCCTCCCAGATGTACAAGGGGTTTCTAGGGGTATCGGGGTCAAAGGCAGCACTACACCTCCAGAACCGGACGGTACCGTCCGAGCAGGATGTGGCCAGCAAAAATGGAGCCCGACCAGCTGGCTGCAAAGAGGAAGAGCTCAAATGACCTGCAACAAGAATAACAAACACACTGAATGCAGTAATTATACCAGAATGTCCAGAGAATTCAAAATAATCACCAATAAAAACACTGGCACACATCAGGTGATGGTGAAAGGTCACCTGCAGCAGGTGTAACCCGTATGACCTCAACACCCTCTGGTAATTGAAGCTCCTGACAGAAAACCTTGTTGTTTGTGAGCGTGATGCGACAGGCACTCTGAAGGTTGGACGTGCTCGACTTTGATCTCAGGGTTTGTGGTGAGTTGGTCGTTTCAAAGTCAAACTGTGAGGAGTTCATAGGTGATGGAGACACACTCTCAGTCGCAGCAGAAGTCTGTCTTTGATCTGAAAGAACATGTGAACTGTGATAAATCATGGTAAATATTTTAAATCACAATGTATCCTATTTTACTTTATAAGTGCACATCCCTGGTCTTTTTTTGGGCTATGGAGTATCATTAATAATGTTGTAAATAATGATTCGTTTTTTGCAGACCAATTGTTTAATTTTAATTTTGTGTTGCCTGTATTTGCTTTCTTCAATGTTATATACACTGCACTCATGAACTTGCATTTAATGAATTACTAAATACCACAGTTTCATCTAAAAATCTTCTTTACTGTTCTACTGAAGAAAACAGTCATCTATATCTTGTTAACGGCAAATTTTCATTTTTGGGTGAACTATCACTTTAAATTAAAATTCACATTTTAACTTTAAAAGCAAACAATACATCAGTACGACTTTTTCCTCAATAAAACCTATTACAAACCCATGATGACAGGATTTGCTTCCAGTCGGAGATGCCACATGTGTAGCAGTGATCTGCCGGTCTGACAGAACTCAAACACCACCAGGAAGAACCGAGCAGAGAAAAGTGTTGGGTCGAGGACTGAACGAAAAACAAGAACCGATGAAGCCACATACACACACACACACACAAGGAACGAATGCTGTGACACTATTACAAAACATCCTCTTACCTGGCTCATGCAAGTGATTGTCTGCTTTCTCATATCCCAGTATCAGGTCCTCCTCAAACACGTGCAGAAGCTGTGTCTCCTTCCCCAGCTGAGGAAACAGAGACAGAGAGGGTCACAGTGGGTCAGCTCTTCACCTCTGGTTCTTCTGATATATTTCTCCTGGTGCACGTTACGTTTTTTCAGTGGATCTTATACATACAAAGTCTGTGATGACATCCAGCTCAATGATGCAGCCAGGTCTGGCCGTAGATTGTTGACTGATGATATTAAACACTTCCCCAACATATTTCTAAAAATACATAAATATATCAGGAGACATAAGATTAAAATATTAATATAAACCCTAGTTTTAGTTAACATGGATGTGGCTTACAGAGATGTCCGGGTTTGAGAGTTCACTCAGCAGTTTTTTGGCATCAATAACAGCCTGATAGAGTCTCAGTGACTGTCCATCACTGGCTATGAAACAGGCACTGGGTGAGTTTCCATATGCACCTTTAACACAAAATTTAAATAGAATAAAGCAACAGTGAAACACCAACAGCTTTAAGCAGTAAAGAAGCTTCAGTAAAGAATCTTTAATCTTTTAAAAACATACAGTAAATATTTATGAAAGCTGAGGACTATTAATGAATATTCAATGCAAAAGTTTGCAGACATCAGAGACGCACATGCTCTTTACCAGCTATCGCATTAAAACATTAAGCGACCCGTCGCAAATAACCCAGAAGAGCGTTTATCTGGTTCTACTTTCTCTTTCTGTAACCATCAGACTGAACGAAACAAAATTCTATTTTCTATTCTATAAGTTTCCATATTGAATCTGTCTGTTTACGCCCTATTCTGAGACATTAAATATAGTGTGATATTTAGTATAGCAGCATTCCATCTGAGTATGTTTGAGCCAGTCTGCATGCTGTATTTTATTGTACTGTTTATAAATATTCTATTTTTGTATTTGTGTATAAATAGGAATATTGAACAGGGGAATTTATTCACACTGTTATTTACATTGAATAATCAATTATATCTTAAAATGATTCAAATCAATTTTTTGATTTTAAGAAATGATTTTTAAATGGTCATTAATAAATGCTGTCAGAACAAAGGCGTCAGTCCACTGCAAAAGGATCTGGACAGTTCAGAAAGAGCATATGTCCCCCATGGAGAAGCCTTATAAATGACACTTACTTGACAACTAAAATTCATAGAAAATAGCCCTAATGTACAGTTACCGGCACATGTCAAGCTTTTCCTGTTGTCTCTGATTTTTTAGACCTGAGAAGCATATTTAGCTAACAATACCTGCTTGTAAAAGCGCATGAACACATATCTGATGCTAATATTAAAAATATTAACAGCACATACTACTGCAAACCTCAAACAATGGGCTATAATGATCGCTTGAATATATGGCATATAGTAAAATGATATTACATTTAAAGTGTGTTTAATTTAAACTATTATCTTCTGAGCTGTGCCCTCTATTTATTAAAGCACCATGCGAAGGATTGCCATATATGACAAAAAAGCAAAACAAGCACCTTAAAAACGCAACATAATAAGAATCGACTTTGAATAGAATCGCCAGTGTTAGGGAAGCTACTCTGAAACTGTACAAGTTACAAGCCACTCAAAAGTAGTTACAGTTAAGCTATCGTTCTGAAACAGCAGTTAGCTACACAAGTTACTATCTGTAGCTAGCTACAGATACTTCCACTACTTAGATTTTTTTATATGATATTGTATATTCCAAATAAATGAATAACTGTTAATGATAAATGTTTTAGGTAAAAGATTTAAGGTTTAAATCGATTTGAGTTTAAAAAATGTAATGAAATTAAATATAATTGTGATTTTAAAGATTATCGTTTTATTCTGTAAACTATCCAACATGAATACAGTTCAAAATGTGATTTTTCTGATTCGTTCGCACTGGTTATGAAATTATTGACAAAGACAGAGATATTGAAATATAATTGCGATACCAAAATGCCTTATGATAACATATAAAATGTATTAAAAACCAGAGTTCACCACAACAGACAAGTGAATGTGTGGCCCATCTTACTGGTTACTGTAAAAAAAATTACACCCAATCACAGCCATTATATACAGATATTATATTCATATATAACAGATATTCATTTGAATAGTGTCTGATTAAATGTGTGTTTCAGAAACATAGAACGAGGCAGTAATATTTATTTATAAAAATTACAAATATTAACAAATATTTGTTAATAATATTGTTAATTCCTCACCGAGGCAGTTGCTAGGGATGAGTGTGGGCAGCCAGGCCACGTTAGAAAAGGCAGACGCATGCAGCGAGTTGATCCTGGCCAGTTCTGATACACCCCCTGAGAAGGACAGCGGGCCCACTGGATCAACCCTCCACAGGATCAGCTCGCTGTAAACAGTGTTGGGGTCTGTGGGGACACTGCCTGACGATACTGTGTTCCTGCAGGACGGGGCGGGGCGGGAGACCACGGTGCCCCCGTCGGGTGTCTTCAGAGCATTGTGGTGTGAGGTGGTGAGCAGCAGGGGCAGCAGAGAGTGACAGGCCAGATCATTGAGGTGAAAGCGATGGCCACAGTATCGCGACTTGTGAGAGACGCTGAGCACCGTGGAGAAGGCCGAGTCCTCTGCGAAGCTGACGGCCCATTGGTTCAGGGAGCCGTCAGCGTGTTTGGAGATCATCAGGACGTTGGGGGTGAAGATGCTGAGACGCAGGCTGTTAGCAGCGGGTTTGTTCTGACTCAAGCCGATCAGAGTAGAGGAAGAGTGAGGCATACCTGTGGGCCGCTGACGACCTTGCTGGATGGCCAGATCCACGTTCTTGTTGCAGGCGTACATCACCACACTGCGCCTGAGTGAGTTAGCATCACCCATGGGGAAAGCCACAGGAATTCTTGACACGAAGGAAACCTGGAAACAGAGAATGAGTTAAATGTGTGCTTGGATATAGACATATATAGACTTAGACATAGTACAGCGTCGTCACTCTGTCAATAAAATGTCATATACAATGTTTGCTATGCGGTTGATTGGTCAAATACGCTGAATCCCCAAATCAGGTGAAAATGTTTTCTCTGATAAATAAGTATTAACCAACAAGCTCACAATATAATTTATCATTCATGTCTGCGGGTCAGAGCGAGTCACTAACTAATAATGATGCTCCAAGTAGCAAACACCACTAACTTTTACAGCATTTATTATCACAGCTAACCAAATAATCCTCCTGCAGTGAATTAACATGATTTTCAATGCAGACGAACCTGCACCTGACGGAACATGCCAGGCTGATATTCATCTAGCCAGTCGACGTGCCACACCAACAGCGATCCATCCATTGGGTGGATGCTGAAAAGCATGTCTGCTGCTCTGTTCCAGCCACCCAGCAGCACGTCCACCTGATGATCCACAGCGGCTGCAGGGAGAGATGCGGATGCCACAGCTGCGCTCTCCTCAGCATCTGAATAGAGAAGGCTGGTTATATTTGACTGACGGGGGATTGCATGTAAGACCACCGTTAGGAGGAGTGGCTACCCTTTTGCTCCGTGCTGCTCCTCAGCTGCTGCAGAAAAACCTCCATGCTCAATGTCAGGTTCAGCTCTTTGTTATTCAGCCAGTGAACAGTGAAGGTGCCGCCTGGTTCCTCCTCAGAGCCACTCATGGAGGAGATGGAGGGCAGCAGAGGAATGTCTGAACACAAATGTTACTCTAACATTCACTCAACAGTTCACACAACAACCATCAAGAGACTCCAAACCTGAATTCCAACCCACAACAGTGTCACTTTCAAATGATGGATAGTGAAAATGAACTTGTCTTGTTGACTATCCAGTTCACAGGAATATTTTGTGTTTACTACACATGCAGAGAAAAACAAAATTACCATCACAGTTTTATGCTAACTAATTACACTGGGCTTGTGCTCGGGTAATATCACAATCTGAAAAATAAAGATAATTTAATTCAGCTGAATCTAAGTTCAAACAACTCAACTGTATTTATCATAAAGAAACATCCTCGTTTCAGGAGAAAGCACTGATCTATTGTTCCCATGAGATGCATCTCTGTTACCTGTCGCAGGGTTGATGCTGGCAGCGATGTGGAAATGACACAGTGCGTTGGCGTGCAGAATGTTGGTACGGTGGGTATAATGTTTGTTCTGCTGCTGAGGCAGAGGGCCTGTATATGACAGCTGAGACAAACACCTCACCTGCTCTCTCCACGAATGCTTCACATTCAGCTGGAATCAAAAACAAGGTTGATGTGACCTATAATGGCCTGAAAATGCCACATTTACTGAATTGTTCTCTGACAGTATATCAGCTTACCTCCAGAGGGTTCTGGGCCATGCTGTTGGTGGAGGACTTCTTCATGTTGTTTGATTTTAGCATGTCACTGTTAATGTTGTTGCTGTGATTGTGTCTGAGTCCGGACAGCAGACAATCACTGGGCAACAGTGTTTCTGCCCAGAGTCGACAGACACTGTCTTTACAGCAGGTCAGTAGAACGTTACACACTGCACCCCTGAAAGGACAAACATACTGCTGCGTAAACATCTCAAGAACAATTGCACTGTGTGTAAACATCTCAAGAACACCTGCACTGTGTGTAAACATCTCAAGAACAAACGCACTGTGTGTAAACATCTCAAGAACAAACACAATGCTGCGTAAACATCTCAAGAACAATTGCACTGTGTGTAAACATCTCAAGAACAAACACAATGCTGTGTGAACACCTCAAGAACAAACACACTGTGTGAAAACACCTCAAGAACACTTGCACTGTGTGTAAACACCTCAAGAACACTTGCACTGTGTGTAAACACCTCAAGAACAAACGCACTGTGTGTAAACACCTCAAGAACAAACACAATGCTGTGTAACCACCTCAAGAACAAACGCACTGTGTGTAAACACCTCAAGAACACCTGCACTGTGTGTAAACACCTCAAGAACAAACACAATGCTGTGTAAACACCTCAAGAACAACGCACTGTGTGTAAACACCTCAAGAACAAACGCAATGCTGTGTAAACACCTCAAGAACACCTGCACTGTGTGTAAACACCTCAAGAACAAACACACTGTGTGTAAACACCTCAAGAACAAACACAATGCTGTGTAAACACCTCAAGAACAAACGCACTGTGTGTAAACACCTCAAGAACAAACACACTGTGTGTAAACACCTCAAGAACAAACGCAATGCTGTGTAAACACCTCAAGAACAAACGCAATGCTGTGTAAACACCTCAAGAACAAACACAATGCTGTGTAAACACCTCAAGAACACCTGCACTGTGTGTAAACATCTCAAGAACACTTGCACTGTGTGTAAACACCTCAAGAACAAAGGCACTGTGTGTAAACACCTCAAGAACAAACACAATGCTGTGTAAACACCTCAAGAACAAACACAATGCTGTGTAAACACC
>JAZGTI010002670.1:0-26575 GCA_036877585.1 Botia kubotai | reverse complement strand
CCCCCCCCCAAATTGCTATTCACCGCTGTGTGTGTGAGTGTCCTCTCCCGTCTTGAATAAATGAACAGAGATGAATGGGTCTGGCACACAGAACTGTAATTATCCCAACACCCAGAGCACCCGCAGCAGAGATAGAAGCACGTGATATCTGCCTCACTGAGACGTAATTACTGTACAGACTGTAGCTATTCCGACAGGAAACGCTTCTTATTTTTAACAGGAGATAAAAATACAGCCCCCAGCAAAGACGGCGGCTGTTTTCTGTTGAATTGTACAGGAATAATGGTCGCCGCAGAGATAAACGATTTTGATACATTCTGTCCCGATTTTAAAACATTCGCAAATCCCAAACAAGGAATTTTCATGACCTTTCCGGTCGTTTGAAATCACTGCGTACGGATTTCCAAGGATCATTCACATTCAAACCGATTTCATAGTGAATCTTTAAGATCGATTTGGGAATAGAGTAACAGGGCATAACTAAAACCATGTATTATAGAAACGTAAAATGTAAAAATCTGTTATAAAATCTTAAATTCCCTGATATTTCCAAGTTTTCACTGACTGTGGAATTAAACACCCACTCGGTGCTCATGGTGGCAACGGACATGTTGATCAATTTTGACCTGCGTTCCTTGTTTATCAATATTTGGAGGTCCAAATGAAAATGTTTACAGCTGTAATTCCAGTATCAGAGAGTCAAATGTCTTCTCTTGTAAGTAAAATTGGCCTCCTGTTGTTATGTTAAAAACAGTCTGGAGAGAAAAATACACACAAGCGCGTCTGCCAAGCGCAGTGTATAATTTTCTTGCCCTGCTCTGGTTTTGAGCTACATCGTTTACACGGCTGTAATATTTTGATTGTAATATTCTTTTCTCTGTCTTTAATTTTTGTACAGTAATAAAACCGATATTGTTTTTTGTCATGTAAGACAGTAGCTAGAGTCTAGAGCAAATGAATAATTCATTTTCTCATATGAATAACCAGCAGGCCTTAAATCAATGCGGAGACCGATACTCATTCAGTAATACTGAATGTTTTCACTGCCCTCAAGTGGAAGAAACATAAAATACAACACAATTTTTAACAGCCATCTTGAAAAGCGCTGTATTGTTTGACTGTATTGTAAGTGTCCGCGCATCCCAGCTAACAATTTTAGGTTACAAGAACGTTTCCGTTGAGTAACAAAAACGTTAAAATAACATTATTAATGTAAAATAACGTTATTTTGAAAGCTGTAGGAACATTTAGGGTGTTCAGTTTTAGACGTTGTATTAACGTTATTGCTCCTTTATTGCTGTTACAAAAAACATTTTTGTAACGTTTTTAAAGCATTTCACTAATTATATAACATCGTGAAAACGTTTGAGAAATGTTACTGCAAGAATCTTTTTTATAACTTTGAGGGAACTTGTAGAGAAAGTTAGCCAACGTTTTGAGAAAAGATCCCTGAAGAAGCTGACGTCACCTCTCACCAAAATATTTATATTATTTATGGCTAGTGATTACAGTGGTCTAATAAATGACAAGAATACTCACTCCTGGCTTTCTGGAACATTGTTCATAATGTACAGAACGCCGAGAGCCGTCAGGGAAAATAGAAAAACGCATATTTCCTGTGCCATCGTTCTGCTGGCAAAATATATCCGCGTTTAGTCCCGTCACAGTCCACAGCCGGAGATCTGCAGGTGTTGTTAGTTGACAGAGTAAGATTTCATTATATAAATGCATTTAGTTATATCACTATTATGTAAATTACACAGCTAATAAGTGAATTAAAGATGCTTATATATGTATTTTATGCTAATATTGCACTTAAAATAGTTCAACTTTTCTAGTACTTTTTAAGTACTTGAATATTGTACAGGTGTGCTGTGTTATTGACTAAAAAAACGTCACTTACCAAATGACACACTCTCCAAAAAATTGCGCACAACCTAATTCGCAATGCCACTGTGTTATATGAGAGTAATCCAGCCAAACAAAGGCGCTTTTGAAAAAGTACATAATTTGATTTAGTCCTGCATTTACATAATCGTGTTTACTTTTGGTCCAATTTGTCAACGGCGTGTGTGCCAAAATAGGAAAGCTCAGCCAAATCCGATACGGACAAGAGTCTTTTGTGTGCTTGTGTCATTTTGTAAGTTGAGGAAAGTACGTGAGTTTCTCAAGGGCCAGAGGACCTTCTAAAATTAGTTGAAAGATTACTGGATCACAAACAATTGTTAGTTGGACAGTACAGCATATTAGCTATTACAGTACTGAAATAACCTACCATGAAACTACTGTATCATATTCTTTTATTCTATATATATTTATTCTATATATAATATAATATAATATATAACTGTTGGCCGAATGTACATCATATGGTACTATAAGTGGAAGATATACTAGTATAAAACAGAATAAACTGTTTCGTATGTTGTGGAAAGCGCCGCTCCTGTGACACGCTATTGCACTCTATTACCGACAGAGGGCGCCACAACCCAAAAGATCACGTAGGGTTAATAACTTGGCACCAGGAATTTTAAAAAGTCTTTAAAAGTCCTAATAACACATAAAACACTCCAATAAACACAAACAACTGTTAGATAAACAAAAGTAATTAAACCTCAGACAGACATGATTTAAGACATGATTTAAGGCTGGCTTAAAATGGCCTCCGTGTAGACAATGATTTTTGGAGAACACGCTCTCGTTTCGCAAAACTTCTATTTAACATACGCTTGTCTGAAACAAACACGTCTCACTTTTCATGATAATTCTCATAAGTAATGATTCATTTCGTAGAAAGATCAGGAATGTACTGAATGTTATCGGCTCTTCAAGATCTAACCAATCAGACGAGGCATGGGCGGGGAGACATGTGTAGCCCCGCCCCGTGCTGGAGGCAGCAGCCAGGTCTAGTTGGTGGAATCTTATCACGGATCTTCAGGTTTTTGTGATATTTCCACTAGAGGGCGTTACAACCGAAGAGATAAATAACTTTAAAACGTTACAGAATAGTGTTGTTAAATGTTTAAAACAGCCTTAAAACACTTTACATGAAAACTAGACTGTATCACATCACTATTACGTTTCACGTTTGTTATTTCTCTGGAAACATTTCGTAAACAAATTTTTCATTTGGGTTCATATTTCATTTTAGTCAGCATGTTATTTTATGTTTATTCCTTTATCCAGACTCTCGGGTATTTTAACACGTCATTCGTTAATAACAGTCCCCGACGCGCCGTCGACGCGATGAACGCGACGCAAACGCGGGCAAACGTCATTCCAAATGTTTCACTTATAACTAACAAAACCGCCTACGCGCGGTCTCTGATTGGGCGAATGGCTGTGACGTCAGCCAGACGCGTCGCGGAGCCAGTACCAGTAGAGCGGACGGCTAGAGACGCGTCAAACGTCCAAGACGTGTCAGTCAGCGAAGGGAGCCGCGGAAGTATCGCCTTTCACTTCAACATGGCTTCATTCGTGACGGCCTGACATTAAACTGCGCTCTTTAATAAAACCCAGGCTGCTCTAAAACAGGGAAAGAAGACTCGGAAAATCCGTTCAAGAGCTTGTTTGTGTCGTGAGGTGAGTTTTTAAGTTTTAATATCCAACTAAAGTTGTCACTTCGCGTCGGCGCGTCGCTGTTTATGGGACTTCAGTTGTTTCGCCGGTTACGCAAACTCCGAACTATGTGACTATGTTACGACTAATATCGAAAGTTAAAAAGTTGTTTTAATGTCGTTAACGCAGCTATAAAGAATTCATCGGGGTCGTTATGTGTTTTGTCAGAGTTTGTGTTTAAGTTTATCTGGTTGTTGCGTGACACGAACAACTCGTTGTAATAAAACGGCGAAATAACTGTTCGTTGTGTTGATTTATTTTATGAATAATATCGGTAACCGTGAAGGATCTGTTTCAGTTTAAGTAGCTATAAGTCTTGTATGCGGCTTTTTGTTAAGTTATAAAGGGTGGTATGCGTCTGTAACGTACAGTCTAACCACACAATGACACTTTGACGTAGGCTTGTTAACGAGACACGGGTGATATTGAAACCAAACGTGTAACCCCTTCAGGCTTAGGGATGGGCTTGTCTTAACTCACAGTGTATCTTAAAATACACCAGAGGCTGTTTCGCTTGCTATCCAGGTGATTATTTTTTTCCAGTTAATTATAAAACAGAGTTATGTGTCTTTGTGGCACTATAGGGCTATAAGATGTGCCTGCGAGCGGCCCCTCTCGGTCAAAAGCTGGGAATACCAGATCTGATATTTCCACAGAATTGCCGTCATGCAAAATGACGCTTCGGTGGAACTGGGATAAGGGGAGTCCGCAGGCTATAACAGAAGTGAAGTATAATTTGTTGTATTTATTGCGGTGATATGGGCTTTTTGTGGTCACTTGTGAGATTGTTTAACTGCAGAAGGCGGAACTTCCTCTTGTTGGTTTGTCTGTCTGTGTGAATTCGTTCATTAGACGTCTCTTGTTCTCCAGTGAATGACACAAACTGACATCATGGTCTAGGAAGTTACAAAAGAAACAAAAGCAGTCGTGGCCATGTTTTCTGTTGCAAACAGACATAATCCCTCAGAAATATGCCCTACCTTCACCTTTTAAAGGTGAAGTCTGTCGGTACGGCCGGGTTGTGTTGCAACGCCAAATACCATACGCCAAAAGTTGTTTTACATAAAGAAAATACAGGCCACTTTTAGACCAGTTATATAATTTATAAAGTACTTACACACCCTAGTAGTATTTACTGTACCAAATGTAATGTATTATTTTGATTTATTTGTAATATTCGGTGGCATAATTATTTTTCAGTAATGACAGTGACTTTTGTTTTGCATTTTAATAATGAAAACGTGGACGAAAACGTGTCATGCAAATGGACAAAAATATCACAGTGCAAAAAACGTGTTTTGTTCCTGAAAAACGTTCAATTTTTTTATGATTCAAAATTCAGCTGCCCGTGTCTTCCTTTTTTTTCCAGTTAAAAAAACATGACCAAGACATTTCCTTATGAGGTTTACCCCTGATGTTAAAACCGACGTGTCAAAATGTCAAATTTACCATGTTACTGATTATTTATTAGCCACATTCGGCGTTTGGTTAGTTTAGGCGCAGGGCCTTCTAGGTAACTCAGACAGCTAGTATCTTGTTCGGTGTGTAGCGCTGTTTTGTTTAGTGCACAGAGAGTGCACAGCTCTCTAGCTGTGATTTAACTCAAGATAGTGGCCAGGGATACAGGCTGTGTGAACCCTCCCAACTTCCGTTCAGCTATCTTAACGTTTTCTCCACACATGAGCCTCTCAAATGTTGTTTCCTTCCTGTTGTTGATAAGATTCATTCATGCATTTTGGTCCACTCAGCCACCCTCAAAACTGCTGCAGCGTTTCATGGGTATGTGTAGGGGATTCAAAGCATCGTTTCCAAGGCTAAAACCTGTTGGATAGGAAAAGGTAAAAACAGAAACAGGGAACGCTTTCAGAACTTTGGCTAATGTTCTCTAAAAGTTGTCTGAAAGTTATCAAAGACAATTTTTCAGTAACGTTTGTAAAACATTGTTAAATGTTTTATATATATATATATATATATATATATCATATAACAAAAACTTGATTCCTAAGTAGTTAGTGGAATGTTTTAAAATATTACAGAATAAACAAAATGTTTTAATAACGTTCTTGTAACCCAGCAGTAACATTTGTATTTAAAAAGACTTGGCATCTTAATATTGAAGTGATGCTGTACGGTCCCAGTACAGCATGCCAGATTTCGGTGTTCTGTTGTGTTCTCCACAGTTTACAGTAGCCACAGTTTACATGTGAAAAGGCTCATAAGAGGAAGGGCTTTTTTTAAGAAGAGCTGTTTGGAGGTCAGAAATAGGTTTGCTGCGTTCTGACCACCCCCAGTTTTCCCATTGCCCAGCAGTCAGTCAGTTTCTCTCACCGGCTGTGAAATCAAGGAACCTCTTTATTTTCAGTATCGCATCCCTTCATCAGAGTATAACACAATCAGCTCTTTCTTAAAGAACAAAGACCTCTAAGATGAACTCGGCAGTTTCTTTTCGGTTTCATGTGTACATGAGGTGTAGACTTCATAGACGAGAATAGTGTTTGTTTTACAGTGTGACACATAGAATGTTTGTCTATGAGATGTCAGAAATCCTGTTACTAAGAATGTTCATTTGTTTGCAAGGTTCGATCATTCTTGTACTGTATTTTGCAGTTCTGCGCACACTGCTGTTTTTTAAACCCTGAATGTATCTTTTGTGAACAAGCCCCACAAAAATAGTTCGAAGCCTGAAATACCCCAAACTAGTTTTCTTTTTTTAACATTTTGAAAATGTTCTGAACATTTTTATGAAAATATGTCTTTACTTAAATTTCTGCAGTCTGAATGTCTTCATTAGGTCACCCTTGGTTTTTGTCACGGTCTATGTAATATTATGTCATATTTTTCCCTTGGAGCACGCTGTTTTGAATTATGTCTGTTCTTGGTTTCGCCGGCGCACCAGTAACGCGTGTGTGGCTTGTTTGGCCGCTGCTCTCTGGATACAGTCTTTACCAGCCACCCTGTAATTTAGTCAAATCAGAAGCAGTGTGTGCAGACAGCACGGTTCAGTGTTGGGTCCCCAACCAGTGTTGGGAGGTACTCTGGTTTGGAGGGAATTGAGAAGCTATGTGCTATGCAACTGGGTCAAAGTCTTGCTGGAAGAGGGCGGCAACTGACAGTAATGCAGCTGTAAGGCTGGTAAACGAGTGGTTAAACGAGATTTATGTCCCCATAGGTTTATTTTAGGACATCTGAATAGAGATCGTTGGTGGATCCTGCTACCACTGGCTATATCAAAATATTGCCCTTTTCTTCATTTTAATATAGAGAGGAAATGATATGGAAAACAGGGGAAGAACAGAACGGACATGGACTTGAATCGAACCCACATTTCCCACATAAGCACCACGGCTCAACATTTCTAAAGCTCATGCGCCAGCTGCTACGCCACGGCCCCGAAGTGTTCTATCATGTTCAGCACACGGTGCTTTCTTTTTATAAGGAACCATTGAACCTGTCGGTAAAATCCACTGGCTAATCACATCCCATAATTCAGTTCCATTGAACACAATCTGGCTTTGAACAGCTTCCATTGATCGTTGACTCTGAATGGCTTTGGTAAGCTGCAGAGATGACATATTCACTCTCAATGAAACGAAAGCCCTATGTGACTCATAACGGCTCCATAACATTCGAATTGTTGATGTTTGATAATAATAAATGTCCCACCCCAATAGACAATATCGCACACACAACCGTACAAAGAAACAGGCCGGTTAGAATCAAAGTACTTCCTGTGTAGTCTGTGTGCTTTTGAATGAGTCATTTCATTATTATTTCTGCCATGGTTACCGTTCGCCTAAAGCTTTATAGATGATTCACAGAAATCCGGAACCATGTGTAACGCACCGGCCATTTAGCTGGTCTGTTCGGCTTTGTTTTGACTTTAAATCTTGTGATTTTCATTTTGCACGCCACCAGAATTACAGCCGAAGTGTGACTTTCGCTGTCGCAACATTTTCTCCTGTCCTAGCTTAATATTCAGACAAAACTATTAGCAAGCATTTCATATGTGCGTTTTTTCCTAAAAACCATGAACACCATGCTTTCTTTGTTCGTTTGAGCATTTTAATGATCTCAACATAATAACGCTAGCTAAACATTGGCATTTGTGCGACAGATATCAGACGGTGGAGAGTTTTAAGAAAATAAACTTGTTTACAATTTCGTTTGGTACTGCTTCTTTAAATGAAAAACAGTGTTTATATTTCCCCCCAAATACCTCATTAATCTTGCAGTGTTTTGAACGTGACATGAGCAAAGCAACTTTTTCCCTTTTGAATATTTAATCTCTTAATCAATGTGTCTGGCTTTGCCATCGCAAACACGTTTGGAAGCACTTAGCATGCTTAGTTTGTTTCTCTAATTGCATTAGCGTCGAATGTTTCCAAACAAGTGTCAGCATGATTTTTCTGTATCTCTTGGGATCGTCTGCCGCAAGTTCCAAAACTCTGCTTTCTCAGTCAGTCGTGTGAAACCTGTTAAAACTCACTCAAAACGCTGCTGTTTTGGCACTCCCTATTTGTGTAGCATGAGAATGGTAGTCTGTTACTAACCTTTACACAGTGAGAGAGGGGTGTGACAGAATAGGAAAGAAAAAGTAGTGTTTAGCGCTGGACAACATAAGAGACGTTCAGCAAAAATAGTCCCATTACATTTTTAAGCATTTATATGTATTGTTTTTGTTATGAGAACTATCAGATGTCGATTAGCTAACACAAAAAAAGTATCTGGCATGCTAGTTTTATACACAAGAAAAATCCGAGGTTTTGACTTATTTGACTGTATCTAAGGTAATGTAATTTTTTTATATCTAATAAATAACATCTTAAAACAAAGGACTTAACTGTGTAAAAAAAAAAACAGGCGTTATTTTGTACCTTAACTGTGGAAAGTGGCCCAAAGCAAACAGAAACAAAGATAGCCCACATAAACTCAAGCCTGTCCTACGCTCACCCCCTCTTTTGGCACTTCCCCTAAATCAGTGATCTGTTAAACACACGAGAAAAAATTGCGATGCAGAATAACTTCCCGTTTAGATCGTGTGTTCGTCAGGACGTGAGGCGCAAACGCAGATTCTGGAACATCGCGGGGGAACCCTGATGTGATGAAATCTACAGCCCGTCGCTCGTCCCCGTGAGACTTCACAAAGCAGATTACAACAATCACACGTTCACAGATGACTTCCATGTGCTTCTGCCTCCCGCCGTCACGCTAACCGTGATGCATCGAGTCTTAGCTCTGGCCTCATGCGCGGCCTCAGGGGAAAGGAAAACAAGGGAACAGCAATCCTCATGGTGACGCTGTGTAGAAGAACATGACTGTATCATGGCCCCAAGTGCTTTTTTTACCCCCTTAAAAGTGTGCATGTTTCCTTTTATGTCAATTCCGAGAACTTCACATCACTCCTGTTAATGTATCAGTGGCCTCTAGCGAAGAACGAAGGTGGAGGGCAACCAGAGATCAAAGAACATTAGAGGAACCACACGTGGCCTCCATCACTTCAGGTCTCGTCCCGCAGGCACTGATCTCACGTGTTGAGGTCACCAAATAATCTCCTTAGCTTTGGTAAATCACATCCAGGCCACCCAGGAAAGCTTGAACCATCTTGCAGCTTTCCAAGGTGCTTATTTGACCTTTTAGAAGAGGGAGTGTGTTGCTTGGACCTGAAATGTCAGATGTTGAAAAGCTTTTCTGTGCTTGGGCGGCTTTGTGAGCCAAACCGAAGGATTTTCCTGCCTTCAAATGGAGTTCCCCTTTCTCTCCTGCACCAGCGTTGAGTTTTTGTGCTTTGTCATTTCGCTAAACCTTCCCAGCGTTGTTAACCAGCCCTCAATAGACCTGTTGTGGTTTTTATCTGGATCATTATATCAAATAAGGCCCGCGTGTGCCTATAAAAACCTCCATCCTGGGTGCTTTCTTGTCTTTTTTTCCCTGTGTTCCAGTAAAGATGATGGTGCTTTACTGGAAGAGGACATTTGGGAACTCAATAGTAATCAGTATTGATTGTCCGTCGTGGCAGAGGGGGTAGAGAGACGGACACCTCCTCTTACTGGGCTGCATCGACTGCTCAGGCACTCCACGTGTAAGAGAAAAATATGGATGCGAAAATCCTCCGGGACAGTCAGAGAAGAGACGTGCGTGCGTTGCTCATGACGACGGGAAATCCAAAATGATTCCAAGCGGTTCAGGTTGTCTTACCGTGCATGTTTTGGTGCGAAGTACATTGTTAAAGGGACAGCTCACCTCAAAATGAAACGTTTTCCATCATTTGCTCATTCTCAAACCTATATCCCTTTATTCTTCTGTGGAGCACTAAAGGAGATATTTTGAGAAATGTCTCTGCGGTTCTGTGGCCAGACAATGGAAGTCAATGGCGGCCACTGTTGTTTGGTTGCCAACGTACTTCAGCATATCTTATGATCATGAGAAACAGGCAAAAATGAAACAAAATGATCTCTTCCATCTTTAAAGTACCATTAACTTCACAGATCATGCGAGATATATTTTCCACCTCCCAAACATGACTCATAAGTCATTTCATGAATCGCTTTGCAGAACGTGTTCCCCGCATAGTGATCTTTTGTTTTTTGTTCGGTTTCCAAATGGTTTATTGTACGTTCTTTGTTGCTGTTCTGAATTGCTAGTCTCATGTTGTTTACACAACTCTGGTGTCAGGTCACACAGTTAATGAACGTCCTCATGAAGGTCTTTGTGTGAACCTTCCCTGATCTCTCACTCCCTGTGGATTTATAGCTGATGATAATGGAACTATTCTGCTCGTGTTTGGAAAATGAGACTCGTATTGTATTATTTAAAGGGACAGTACACCCAAAAATGAAAAACGGAACACAAACAACGTCGAGGTTAACGGGCATCTGGGGGCGACAAACCTTAGGGTGCCTTTTTTGTTATTTTTAACCTCGACAGCTCAGATCCTCATTTACTTTCACTACATGGACAAAAGCCTGTATATTTTTAATTCAGAAATGATCCTTTCCTTGCGCTACACCAAATAAAGTCATACCGGTTTGGGGCAAAATTGGAGAAAACAATGCCTGTAATCGTATTTTTGAGTAAACGATAATATTTGTAATAAAATATAGTGGTTTTAGGCAATATTACAGCGCTGTTGCTCCCGTCTCTGTAAATATACTGTACTTTACTGTAAACGTTATCCATTTTCTCGCCTTATTTCTCACATATGAATCAGTGTTGGGAAACTTAACACTGACAACTGAATCTTTACATTCACCCGCTTGTTTTTCCACTGCCTGTACTCTCCGCACTTCCTCATCGTCTACTGTATTTGTGTGCTCAGGTCATGGTGAGAGGGAGCTGACCAGCTTAAGTTCACAGCGTGAGGTTTGGCTGTCATGTACCGTGACGCGGTCTAATGCCCTCTCTCTCCATTCCGCATGCCATGGACGGGCAAAGCTGTTCTCATTTAGAGAGACCTCATCTGGACGCTGGAGGGTTTGTCATGGAGCCTCCCATGGTAACTTAATCATTTTCATCTTAATTGTACAAGAGTTATTAAATTATTAGAGTTAAGAGTCAAGAGTTAAACAAAATTATTAGTCAAATAGTTATTCACCCCTTACTGTAGCAACTCTGTTATAAGATACCCACTTTTCACCATTTAAATATTTCCTGATTGATCAAATTAAAAGTATAATTCACCCAGAAATGAATGTTTTACTGTCACTTACTCACCCTTATGTCATTCCAAACCTGTATGACTTTTTTCTTCTGTGGAACTCAAAAAAAAGATATTTTGAGAAATGTTTCAGTGGTTTCGTGGCCATACGATGGAAGTCAGTGGGTGCCACTGTTGTTTGGTTGCCAACATACTTAATATCAAATATCTTCTTTTGTGTTCTTCAGAAGCCAAAAGTCACATAGGTTTGGAATGACATGAGTAAATGATGGAAAATTTCTCATTTTTGAGTGAACTGTGCCCCTATAAGTCCCTATATTTTTTTCTTGTTGAACATTGTGTTTTATCTGGAAATATATCACATTACACAAGTAAAATGAGTACAACTAAATTCTCTTTTAAGCTACTTATGTGATCAGACAGTCTTAAAATGATCGGCACCATAAAGTTCGTCACGGTTTTCCTTTTTTTGATAACTCGGGTCAGTCGTTCTGATTCGTGCAACTGTACGATCAGACAAAGCTCAGAGCTTTTGGTGTATGTGGGTGAGGGTATGACGTCTTTGTGGTGAAAAAGTCATTTTAACAGTCGCGATTCCAGATAAGCACATTCGTAGAGACGCGTCTTTCTCGTGCCTAAGTTAGAATACAGTTGTCAGATTTTGCATTGGAACGTTCAATGAAATTCAAAGAAAAATGCTCTTGAAAGGGGAAAAAAACAGAGATGCGAGTGAAGTATTTAAGCCGAGTTGAATCGCAGTGATGTCAGCACGGTGTTTAAATAGCTCGTGTGAAAATAAAGGGGGTTTCCTGGGGACACATTTGAATAAGTTAGACAGAATGACAGGGACAGATTTTGCATGATATATTTGAGCACCACCTCCAAACTTCTGACTTCCTCTTTTTCAGCCCCATGTGTTTGCCAGCAGCCCTTGGAGCTTCCCACATCAGGCGTACAGCTTGCCCTATCCCGTGCCGTCTGATAACCAGTGAGTACCTTGTCTAAATCTGCATGATATTACAAGAAAAAACGTTTGGCTTTATAGCTTTGCATCAAAATATATTAACTTATCGCCTCCAAAACAACTTTCCTATTCGGATGATGTCACTAAGCCCTTCGAACAATTTGCCTCTATACTTGTATTGTCAAACGGCAAATAAAAATCAAGTCCCTTTTTTGTTGACTTTGTTGAAGTATGTAAGTATAGTCTTCCATTTTTCCCGGGAAAACCCTTTTCCTGCTAAAATAAAGACTAAGGATTTCTGACACACTGGATGATAAAGGACGGTATTGTGTTGGGCTGGTGTAACCTTGAAACAGGATGACATGACATGACCCCTCGCATGTGTCAGATCTGATACGACACCAGCAGAAACATCCCTGAACTGTCCTGACATATGATGGGTCTTTTATCAACACAGTAACTTCCCTTGGCTCTCGTAAAGATTTTACCTAGAAATCTCCTTGGAAATGTTGACGCGTGGTTGCGCAAGACTCCGATGTTGGCGTGTTAACAAGTTTGTAATTCCCAATATCAGCTTGGTTTGAGAAACTAGAAACAAAATAGAAAAGAAATACAATTAAAGCTACATGACAGATAAGTGTTCAACATAGTCTCTAACAGTAAAATAATTTAAATAAAATAGTTTAAAATAATGGCTTGTTATTTGAACTGTCGGGTCTGATTTCCCAGGAAATGTCCGTTTGAATCCATATGACTTCATACGTAAATAAAAGTACGTAAAGTAACCTGCAATTTGTAGAGTAATCTGAAAGAAAAAGTAATCATGAATTCTTGCTACATCCGACACAATTCTCCGTTCTCCACCACACGTAGTTTTGAAAAATCAAATCGTTTAATTTGTCAGAGCGCTCGTGAATGAAGCTACTGCTCCACACTGCACATGCTTTGTTTACAGTCACAGCGGGAAGTTCAGTATGAATATTTATAGCACTCGGCATCGATCTGTTGAAGCGGTACGGCAGTGAGAAGGTGGGAGGGCGAAGTATATGTGCGCAAAGGTCATCGTGCCCGAAATACAGAAATAAGGGTCTCGTTTTTAGAAAGAATAACAGTTTGTGGTCAATTGTAGCGTCAGTGCTACATCCTGTTCACCCACTCCTCAGGTGGAAAAATAGTTCAATACATCCGCTTCTCATCCACTTCAATACCAAAATCTTTAATGGTGGTTTGTTATAAGACGGTTTTCTTCTGGTGTATATTATAATATAATATCTTCCATAGCACGACACCAGTTGTCATATGTATGTGTGTGTGTGTGTGTATACCCACTCATATGTATGTGTATTATTATTATTACTGTATGTATATTAATATTTGTAGGCGATCTGTTCATTACTATTCATATATGACCATAAAACAACAATCGAAATTTAGGGGCCACTGTGCCCAGGTTACAATCAGGGTGCGCCGGTTGCTATTCTTGCCGATACATAACGTTATTATACTGAAGCAAATATCATCCATCATAGATCTGAAACCAAGGTGTAGATGACATGTTTAACACAGTGCTAATGAAAATAAAGCCAGCTAGAGATATGATGATATGAGTACATGGGTGTTGAATGTTCACCTGACAATGGTGACTAGACCTGGCCAGCAGGTCAGATCACTGCCAAACTGTGTCTAAAATGAAGACGTTCATTTACCAGTCTGAAGTGATCGTATATTCTGTTTTATACAGCTGTTGCTTAAGATAGAAGATAGGAGTGGTTTTCTCAAAGGCATAAGATTACACGGGGCAGGAGTGGGGCATTGTGGGATAGCGCCAGTGTTCCAGAGCGAATTATATTGTGCTGATGGAATGTGCCGGAATCACTGTGGCAAGCCTGCAGTGCTGTATCACAAGCAGGGGATTTCCAAAAGACCTCTGGAGCTGTTTTCGTTAGACATTTATTTGAGGAACCAGACTCAGATGTGCTGCAAATAAACAGTTCGCAGAAAGGGATTCTGCTTAGATAATCTCAAAAACAACGTTTTCCTAATAAGTGATGATATAATAGGGACATTTATTTTCCTAATAAATGTCCCCAGGGGTTATGATGAAAAAAGTGCTGATGTAATCAAGGCCAAGTGGGTGGGGAAAAATCATATTAACCAATAGGATCGTACCCTAGAATATTTTCGTCCTATCAAATGCTGATGGAAACATTCCGGTCATATCCTATTTAATTTCCAACTGTTTTTCAGATTACGGACAAAGCGGGTACATGTCCTTTTTAACACGTTTAATGCCTTATTGGTTGTATAGTTTGCCAGGTCACCTTGGTTTAGCCAAACAATGCATATCAAAAACTAATCATGTTCCCAAAGAGAACTGTAAATCAGAACTAAAGAAGCCACAGTACAGCATCCAGAAATGTATTGTAACTTCCCATAGAGTGAAGCGAGAGAGAGAGAACTGAAAGTGGATGTCACATGATACAGTCATGACTCGTGAGGTAGATAATGAATGAATATCACATGATACAGTTTGCGTGTTAACTGCTGTGGTGAATGAAGGTGGAGTTACTGTATTCAATGCACTGTGGTGATGTGTACAGTGTATATTTTATAAAATTAAAATCAGATCTTCCTGAAAGTTTTCCACAGGCATTTAAATGCCAAACATACTCTTTCTACAATTTTAGTCATGTCATGAATATTGAACAGGAAACGTGAATATTTAATATTGAATTTTGTAATATGATAACGAAAGCTATATAGCCATAGTTTCATTATTGTGATTCACTTCTGATCACTTTCTTAAGTCAGTTTACATTTACACATTTATGCATTTTGTCAAGACACTTTTATCCAAAGCAACTTGCGTTGCATTTTAAGGTATACATGTTATTAGTACCTGCCTTCTCTTGCAATCGAACCCACAACCTTTACACTGCTAATGCAATGCTCCATTGTACCCCATTGTATCCCATTGTATCATTTTATATATATGTATGTTTTTTTTTAAACATTTAGCCCTGACTTTAGTCACACTGTGGTTAAAATTACACGTTTGAGGAAGACATTTTGAGAAGAGGTCATTTTGGTCACGATACACCACAAACCTGTAATCCTGTCAACTCATAGTCTGGAGAAATAGGTTCTGACGTAGACCATCATCGCAGGCCCATGCAGAGCTGACGTCTGTTCCCTCTCGTCTCTTAGGCCACATCTTCTCAACGGCACATCAGAGATGCTGACAGATGCCTTTCCAAGAGACTTTGACTTCTCCAGCCTGGGTTTTCCTCAGAACGGGGATCTCTTCCAGGTAAGCGTGCGTGGTGTTTGGTGGACTGTATCTTCTGAAGCTTAGGTCATCGTGGGGTCATCACGGCTTTGGAGATGAAGGCATCTAAAAGGCTTTTTATTGATGAATGGATGTAGTCATGTGACTCTTTGCGATTACCGTGTCTGTCTGTTTGTTATTGCAGTGGTAAATATCCCAGCTAACAAGAAATGTTTTTAGAACGTTGGCTAATGTTCTCAAAACGTTCTCAAAACGTTCTCAAAACATTCTTGCAGTAATGTTAGTAGAACTGTCTTAATGTTAAATATATCAAAAACTTTATTTTTAAGTAGTTAGAGGAATGTTTAAAAAAATGTGCAGAATAAAAAAATGTTTTAGTAATGTTCTTGTAATCAAGTAAAAACGTTAATACGACGTCTAAAAACTGGACATTATGAACATTCTTAGAACTTTCAAAATAACATTTTTAATATTCCTCTTAGGCAAACGTTCCCACAACGTAATTTGTTAGCTGGGATCACATTTGGCATGTCTGTGTCAGGGGCAGTTTTCTCCATGTTAAGCCAAGATGGAGAAATATTTTAACATTGTAGAAACGTCATCTTTAATGTGAGTTATTGGTTCATATTTCACTGCTGTCAACTTTATGCTTCCACTTTCATTTCCACAAAACAGATAGATGAGTTTTATGAGAACAGAAGCAGCCCAGACAGGGCAGAGCATAAGGGTGTCGAAAACACACCCTGACTGAAGTGTGTGTACTGGACGCGGATTCACTTCAGTGTCACACCCTTTTAAAGCGCGTTCAGACCTGTAAGTGGAGCATAGGCGGGTTTGTTCCACAAACAGCCACGCCCCTCAGGCCCAGTCGGACACCAGGAGCGAATCTGATCGTCTCTTGGTGCCGCTGTAATCGCCTCACACTCTGACACTTTAATGAAATCATTCATTCGGCGGTTTCATGTTCCCGCCCCAGCGTGGCTAAGTTTACTTCAGCGCTCGGTGTGACAGGAACATTACCTCAGTGGCTAAATAGATAAAGCTATTTCAGTGTCAATGGGGTAAATGGAACAAACAACAACAAAGCTATATTAAGGAATAACGTCAGCTGTTGAGGAGCGTGGGGTGATGGGAAGTTTACAGACAGAACAAAACATTTAGATTGCTGAGGGACGGGTTATAGCTGAGTGTGTGTGAGTGTGTGTGAGTGTGTGTGAGTGTGTGTGAGTGTGTGTGAGTGTGTGTGAGTGTGTGTGAGTGTGTGTGAGTGTGTGAGTGAGTGTGTGTGTGTGTGTACCTGCACACTACTGGTCAAAAGTTTGGAAACACATGACTGACACATTTCTTATCCTTTTAAAACTTTTTATCTGTAGCTGTTTGCTTAAACAAGTTTGCTTTCAAGTTATTGTTGTAGACAAAATAATAATTGTGCCAACATATTAATTTCTGTTGCTAGGACAATTACAATATTATTAAAAAAAAAACGTTTTTGAAACGGATTATATAGTTATATAGTATATATAATATCTGATAGAGAGAGAGAGAGAGAGATACCCACACAAACACACTTGTAAGTGTTTATGCCCTTTCTTCTGTCTGCAGTCTATTTTTGGATTTGGTTCTGTTGGAATTAAACCGTGTCTGGCAGATTGAGACTCAGGAAAGGTTTACAATGATTCAGACGTTCTCTGTTGCGGTTAATGCCATGCTTTCCTTCAGAAGATCTAAACTGAACATACAGCACCGTCACAACACAGCTGCTAGTGAGGAAAACTATGATACCGACAGTAAGAAAACCGAACTCATGGGGTCATGACTAATCCTCAGTGAGAAATCACATCGGCACGCCATCTGCATCATGGGACATGTGAATGATCTAGCCGCAAAAAAGTGCACATTTTAAACTAAGGATGGACCATCGAAGGGGGTAGCGAGAGAGATTCAGGTCTGTCGACAGATCTCCAATGTGCTGTCACAATATGGTTTTAGTTTCATTTTTTTTCCGCTTGCACTTAAACGTGGTTTTCTGTGCATTAAGCATAAGTGTATTACTTGTAATTTTGTTGCTTTAAAGGTGTCAACAAAGACACATTACGTGGATGAGGTTTTGTCAAGATTAAGAGAATGACTGTTGATCGTTTCGGAAGCATCTAATAAAACGGTTACGTTTGGCATGCAATGCGGTCATTTTTGAACAAAAGTGTGCGTATGCATAGTATTTATGGAGTTACATTGTAGTTGTATAAATTTCAGATATTGTTGTTATTGCAAATGAAAAGTTTTTTATTATTTTTTTACAAAGCTAAATAGCTTCTAAAAAATGTTGGCAGGGCAAGTAAATAAATAAGTAAAAAAACGTAAAAAATAATAAAAGTAAATTATATATATATATTTATAACCTTATATATAACCTATTTGTCCAATTGGATAATGAGAAAAGGTCTATAGCTTGTCATTCTGTGTATAGTCTATAATATATAGTCTGTATATAGGATATAGTCTGTATTTTCGTCCTGTATATACACTCTCAGAGCAATTGACATCGTTCATTTTGTAGTTCCTCATCACTAGAGACTCTGTCAGGATTTCCTCTTTTTGTTTAGAGGCACGAGTTTGTGTTTACAGGATGTACGACCGTAGAATCAAAATAAGGACAGACCGCAAATCTTGTGCCCTCCCACCCACACCTCTCTGCTCTAATGAAGATGCAAATAGTTTTGGTTGGTGACGGGTCGTGTTGGACAACTAGTTAACTACTCAGTTGAGGTGGACTAGTTTGTTACATTTTTAAAAATACTTTTCGCAGGAGTTGGTTTGCTTCTGTTTGCACCATTGCAACCTGCCACACAGACACAGGGCACAGAGTTTTCCACTGTATCAGAGACCTGTATCAAGTTTGTTATTATAAACCGTCCCACGGTGAGACATTGTCGCCTTAGTTCTGCGTTCCTCTTTGTCTCTTTCTCATGGTGTTGCATGTTCAAAAGCTGATTGTCATGTTGTCACCCGTGCACCTGCTCGGAGATTGTTGATAACTGTGCAGCCGTGCAGAGCAGACAGCTCGACTGAGCTCTGCACACAGCACGGGTTACACTGTCTGAACTTAAAGCTGCGCCGCGTGCTTGCGCATGCGCCTGCGTTTTATGAATAACAAAATATATTAAAGAATGAAAGTGTGGATTTTTTGCATTAGCGTTGCTTTCGTTCCTATTGTCATTACAGTTACCGTAAGCGTACAGCTTGCTTCTGATTGGTCAGAAAACTTCTTCGCAAGACAAATAATAAATTTCATCGCTCTCTAATTAAGGATAAGTTGATGCATTTTCTCAGATGAAACAGCTGCCTGCGACATCGCAATTGCCTTGCGACCTAAAAAGAGAGCTTACCTGAACTCTACTACACAAGAGAAGGTAAAACCGCAGGCAGACCACAATGACAAGCGGAAAGCTGTAAGACCTACATGTTTTTTTGCGTACTCCTAACGCGGCGCATGCATCATCTTAGAAGGGTCTTTAAAACTGAAAGCATGTTTGTGAACTACTTAAACCGTTCGATCACTAAGCACGGCTTCATTCAAGCATCCGAACAGGTTCAGGTGGAAGGTTTTCACTGCCGAGTTGCCGCAAGTGGATTTCAGAGGAAACAAGATGGTGTTAATTTAGCCTACACGCTGTATACTTCGCTAGAAGCCATATTTCCTAAACGCGTTTGCAGAAGCAAGATCATTTAAAGATTCGCTGTTCCGTCCGTTTCAATGATTGTTAATTGTCGTCTGTTGTTAATTATTAAATACGAATTAGCATCTTAGAATTTTTAACACCCAATATAGTGGTTCGCACAAAGAAGTGCATTGAAAAACTGTCATCACAGAATAGGACAGATTTTGTGCTCAAAATGAATATGCCTAAAATGTTATTATAACCCATATTTGGGCTGCCACGAAATGACCCATTTTAAGAAACTGCGTGACGTAGTTTCTGAATTAATCTGGAATCCAGTGCCACAGAAAATAACGTAAACCGAGCATCTTTCTGCCTACGGAGTATATTTTATCTGTAGATGTTAAGATTTTACTAATTATTTGTTTTGAACTGTTTTTTTAGAACCTTAAAAAGTGTCACTAAATAAATCCAAAATATTTGTGTTGAAAATAAGAATTTGGTTCCTTCATGCCACTTGCTCAATGGTGGGATATTAAACGCACGTCAGAAAGCATTGAGCAGTAATCAGTGACTCATCTGTACTGATAGCTCAGTAATACTGAATCACTGACTGTATGAGTTTTTTTCTCCGTCATGACACCACAGTACGGCGCCATTCTGTCGCTGGGGCTACCAGTCACTAGCTGCCTACGGTCATGATGCGCATCCAGAATTATTGATTTCTATTATGAAGCATAGCTACGGCTCCAAACTGATTAGCCGTTCTAAGATGCCACTGTGTTTTCCGTAAAGATTACAGAAATAGCTTTCTGGTACCCGGGCAGGTTTTGATTTTTTGTGGTGTGTGTGTGTGGGGGAGGGTCGAGAACGCATTACACGCGCCAGGTGTTCGTTCTTAGCTTTTGCGCGGCGAAAAGATTTGAATGACTTTTTACCGTAAATTTACGGGCAGCGATGCATTTTGGGAAACCCGCCAACTGGGTGCAAATTCATTTTTTAGAACAGATGTGTTTTAACGTCCTGTTTTGAGAACCTCCAGCTGACGTTTACAGAGTCATAAACGCGTCTGCCTGGACGTTACAGTCGCCTGTTTGTACGTTACCACAGCGGTAGCTGCGTAAAACTAATTGCTTTGATTGTTTTCCATTCATAAGTGATGAAGTATCTCTCGCAGAACGAGAGGATAAGGGGATCAGAGACAAAGGGCAGAGCACAGATTAAAATAATACACTCAGCTGGGAGCCACCAAACATAATAATCTTTAAATAATAATGATTAGCTTTAAACAGACACGGCGTGCACTGAGGAACCGTAGCACTGCACTGTTTACACTACAACTGCGGTTGAGTTACACCATGTACTGTAAAATGGGCCTGACTGCCAGTAACTCAAGTCAGTTACCAACAAAAGCATCATTTCCTGAAAGCTCCTCCCATGCCCTCCCCCTCTCACAGCTCCCCTCCCCTCTCCACCACCTTAAGCAATGAGGAACTAACCCACAATCAATATGACTAAACCTCCATAGACATACACTACCTGTCACTCTCCTGTTACTGGGAATAGAAGGTGTCTCGCTCGCCCAGGAACATACCTGTTGGGCTGGGGAAGAGAGTTGTAGAGTTGTTGTTTTTTTGGAGCAGAGCTCTGTCTCTCTTTCTCTCTGTCTCTGTGTCTCTGCCTGTCTCTCTCTCTCACTCTCTCTCTCGCGCTCGCTCGCTCCGGTGATGTGTTTGGGAATACCACAGCTGTGAGTGCCGGGTTTGACTCCAGCACATGGACGGATCTGTTGGTTTCAGGGGGTGAATGACAGTGACTGGACCCATGTCACTCACACAGTTTTGGACTAAGTTTTACGCACAACTGGGACGTCCTCCGCCAAAGGTAGAATGCTGGATCATACGAATATTTGTATACGATTAGCGTGACATCATTTTTTTACTTAAATGTCCTGATACTGTGAATGAATGACTTACCGAGTCAGAAATTCAGGTTCGTTCACTCGTTCACTCGATGTTGTCAGGAAGGATGTTGGCATCTTGCCTCACGTTATACTTTCCAGCAAATTGTTTCCTTGAAGAGATAAAAACGTTCGTTTCCTTGTTCGTTAGCTGTTGGGTTTGAGCCCCACAACATCTCACAAGTTTTGTTTAACCATTTGTCTTTACTTGTTTTCATAATGTGGCATTATGGATTTTCATTACTTAGCTTGTTTCCAGTCCTCCTGTCAGCGTGTCCGTAATTAGCATGACAAAACACGATTGCCGGTTTACAGTAAGAGGTTGGAAGCTGATGTTTCTGGGATTCGCCGTCTAAGTTGGAGCGATTACGAAATGGCTTGAAACGCAAAATGTCATTTTGTTTTTTTAAGCATATTTGCAGGACCGTTTGCATTCGCTTGAATTCCCTAATATTGTTGCTAAAATGACTTCAGAAAAGATACAATTGTAAAACAGTGTAAATTTTAATTTGTTTTTGCACGTGTGCAATATTGCAATGTACTGTTGCATTGCAGAGCGTGAAAATCTGTCATAATCACTGCCTACATGAATCTGGCATTATTTAGATTGTACTATTTTGCATAAGTTTGTAGAGGAAAGCACTTCCCTGTGTTCTGTCATTATGATTGTCCGTGAGCAGAGGAGTGCGTTTTCTATTTTGGGCCTGAGGCGGACTGATGCTTATGTCTTACTGGAAGTGTGTTATAAACAATTTGACGTTTAAAAAGACGTTTAACCTTTAATTCCCATAACCTGACCTGCAGTGCTACATAACTCATCCTAAATCTTCCATTAGTTAAGATTCTCTGCTTTCTTTCTTTCTTTCTTTCTTTGTGTCTTTGTCTTTCGTTCCTTTTTTGTTCTTTTTCTTTCTTTCTTTTGTTCCCTTTGTTGTTCTTCTTTTGGTTTCTTTGTTTCTTTTTCTTTCTTTTTCTTTCTTTGTCATAGCGGTGAAATTTCAATGACGCCTTTTGAGGAATAAAGGTAGAAAAAAAAATTTAAAGGTAGAATTTTTTTTTTAAAAACGCATTCTTTGTCTTCTTTATTTTATTTGTTTTGTTTGTCAGTGTTGTTTCTTCATTTGTTCTGCACGTTTGTTTGTTTCTCTTGCTTTCTTTCCTCGTCAATCATTCTCTCCCCGCTCCCAAAATTAAGCGCACGGCTCATGAAACATCAGGAAGCAGGACATGTTAATCTGGCAGTGACGCTTCGTGCTGTCGGCTGTTTTCCCGTCAGTGCTGGATGGGAAAGTTCAATAAGTGTCATTCTGTGGTGTAACCTGACACACTGTCATAATAATGAGGTTTCATTACAGAGCAGGAGTGTCAGGAGATACGTGTGTGTGTTTGTGTTGTTTTCCTCCCCTCATCTTTCTCATCTCCTCACACACAAAATGACCTTACTCATCTCATCCTGACCAACGTGTCGCGCAGGTGCGTCTTTTTCCTTGTTTTCCGTTAAGGAAACGCTTACGGTAACTTACAGTAAATGACGCATTTCTGGTGGTCCGCGCAGACAGGCCCTGCCACCTCATCTAAACCAGGTCAGTCTGTTTTACACCCCTGATACTGTAAATACGGTACCGACATAGAGTTTTGCTGTATTAAGTCAGTTTCTCGTCATTTCCTGAACGTTTGCGCTGACGTTGCACGTCGACACCCGGCGAATGGAAATTCGGGATTCAGACCCTTCGCCCGTCTTCACCCAACCCAAACAGAAACACCTCGGCAGGCTTCAAAAGCTCCTTTAGTTTTGCAAAAAAACACATCCAAAACCAAACAAGTGAAATGCCTTGTTCGTTCGCAGGGCTGGAAAGCGTCAGAGCATTTCATCTGCGGACGGCAGGTTACAGGGTTCAGGTCAGGTTGCCCGCTTGACAAAACCACAGCGGGATTCAGGAAGGATGGAAAAGAATCGCTACATTTTTCCACGTTCATGTGGCACTTTTGCGACCGTAGTGCATTCCTGTAAATGCAGAAGTGACTGTGTGAAACACATTTGTCTTTGGGGGACCGAACATCTACTGTGTTCATTCGTCATTCATTCATTTGTTTACTCTGTGATCGTGTGGCAGGGCTGGAATAGTCTGGCAGAGGTCCATCCACTCGCTCAGGAATAAATGACGTCACAGCTAGGCTGAGGTCGTGTAAGGGCACTCGGTAGTGGGCGGAATTTATTCTTCCCGCAAATAACACAAATGCATGTTCGCACATTATATATCACGAATCAACTAAACGTTTGTGCTATTGATGAGATCGTAGGAATTCAACACATTTATATGCCACGTGTTGATTTACAGTAAACACACAGATTTCGACTTATTTATTGTGATAATGTGATAATCACATTTATAAGTCTTGTAAACTTTTGATTTGTTTTGTGACAAAGGGGTCCGCCTTTTTCCAGAAATGTTCAGAATAAATATTTCTGGTAGACCTGGATATGTCTATGACCGTTAGGAAAAGTTGCATGTTATGTATTTACATAAACTGCTATATGTCATTTGTAGACAGTAAATGAACTAGCGAGAATGTAAAACGTGTCCTTTTACGTATTTCTTGCTTGTTTCGCTAGTTTTGCTTTGGTAACAAGCGAGAGAAGTCCGCGCTTTACTTTCAAGCAAATACATTTCTGAAAACATGAATAGCCTTTATCGGTGGAAGCTCAGGTCTCGGGAGAAGGAGGGGAACCCCTGTCTGCTTGCTCAGCACTGGAGGAGAGAGGAGGCAGCCCGGCCTTCCAGGAAATCTCTCCCTATTCCTTGTGGTTGCGTGAGACTGGTCAGAATATGCTGTTAACACTTGCTTAACAACTCCAAAATTATTTCCTGAGAGAATTGCTTAACGGTTTTATTTCTGTCATTTGTAACGAAGTCATTTGTCGGGGTGTCTTTGTTTGGCCTCTGTGTTGGTTGGCAGTGCTCATCGTCCTTAGACGATCATAAACGATCAAAGTTTGGCATAGTATAAAGTAAAAAAGCAGGTTTTTGAAACTGCAGATAATTGGTGTTAATGAAACTGACCACAGACCTTCGATCAATGCAAATGGATAGACAGTGGCCTCAGGTTGCAGAATCCCAAGCTGATCTTTCTAGCTACGGTTTCTTACACTGTTCTCTCTGTTGAAATGGGCATTTCCTGGGTTTATACTGGTTCCCTGATGGAATTTTGCCATTCCATATATGGGCCTAAATGTGTTTTTGTCTATTGTGCTGAAGTCCGTGTGGAAACCAGAATGACTTGACAATGAAATCAATGAGCAACATCGCTTGAATGCGGAAAGACGACCTAACTGCCGCCTGGCAACAGACTTTTACTTAGACACTTCCTGACACTGCAAGAGGCCTTCAGTAATGTGTCAACAGAGAGAGATAATTCTACTGATTGTAGAGCTCAGATTCTTATTGACCGATTCTAGAATAGCCCTTCTAGAGCCCTGTTTCTCACATACTGATTCTAGAGCACTGATTCTCACATACTGATTCTAGAGCACTGATTCTCACATGCTGATTCTAGAGCACTGATTCTCACATGCTGATTCTCACATGCTGATTCTAGAGCACTGATTCTCACATGCTGATTCTAGAGCACTGATTCTCACATGCTGATTCTAGAGCACTGATTCTCACATGCTGATTAAGTTATTTAAAGAGCTAGTTTACCTGTGTGCCTTTTTCTTCTGTGAAACAAAAGAAGATATTTTGAGAAATGTCTCAGTGGGTTTGTGTTCATATAATGGAAGTCAATGGTGCCACTGTTGGTTTGTTACCAGTGTTTTTTAAAATATCTTCTTTTGTGTTCTTCAGAAGCAAAAAGTCATACAGGTTTGGAATGACACAAGGGTGAGTTTTCGGGTGAACTGTCCCTTTAAAGTCATTTTTTTATATCCCATTGTTAAAAAAAAACAATGTGAACAAAGACAGTGGATATCAAAAGCTTGTGCTGCGTGTGTGCCGACCTTCCATTTTCAGTTTCAGATCATGGCTTTTTATCTCTCTTCACTATCTCTATCAAATACACAGGAAGTTCGAAAATTTGTAATCTTGCAATCGAGCGCAGATGTTCTCACGATATTTCTAGGGCCCGGCCAACATCACTTGTTTTTAGCTGGGTTGCTGTGTAACGGCACAGATTTGCCATCACTATCAGCACAGAGCGTCGAAGCCACTACGAATGTACGATAGTAGCTGCATCACTACTAAGAATTCAAAGTGCAGGATTTTTCCCTCCGCGCGTTTTAGACTGTAAACAGCTCATTTTGAGGTCTGCTGCAATCTACGACATCCCTTTAAACTGACTCATTCTTCTCTTAGAGACGGAAATGCAGAAATGGTTCTCAATAATGGAGTAGATCAAATAGCCAGAACTCCACAGGCCCCTTAACAGTTCCAGCTTGTTTACTGTTCGCTTTTCCTTGAACAGTTAGAAGAGTTCTTGGAAAATCTTGGCTGCTCTGAGAGCGTCTCGGGCCTGCCACCTCCACAACTCGGTTATATCACTCATACACATTCCACTGGTGTACACACATTCACACACACAAACCCTACAAAGTCTTTGTTTAGCTGAGTGCATTGTCCTTCAGACCCGAATCATTACGCTGTAGCTCTGCACGCCGCATTCTGTCCACACTTCATCCGTTTAAAACACTTTGAATCTTAATTAGATTGTGGCTTCCGTGGTTTAGATTTATCGTTCACTTTGACTCCTCAACAGGGAAATTCTGTTTTTTTCTGAATGTGAGCCGAGCATTTATTGCCCAGCCGGTCTGAGCCCTTCCTTGTGCTAAAAATCATGTATAAATTATGCATTTTAAACGCAATTTATTGCGTGATTATATTCATATAATATAATATATTAAGAGAGTTACACAGAAGTGTCAAATGGATTAACTTAAACCATGTTTTGCTTCGTGAGCTCAGAAGAAGAGCTTCATTTGTGAACTGCAGGTCTTTATTTTCCTGAAGTGTCTCTACGCCGATGGAAATGCAGTTTGGTGACTGTCTGTTGGATTTTTGTCTTTAAGACAATGATAGTTAATAGTACTTGCTTGCTTTCATACTGTATTCAGAGTCAGAAATCCGTCATCTATACAGTACAGGTGCTCCAGAAACAGTTTCTTAAATGCAAACTTTCTTGGAAACCTTCATGTTTCTTCTGACCGAACAAGCATGAATCTATCTACATTTCTCCTGTTTCAGGACCTTCCCTGTCTGGATGATCTGTCCATCCTCTCTTCTCCGAACGACTCTTTGTCCGAATACGCAGTTTCCTCCTTCCTCAACACTGACAACATGGCACCCAACGTGCCGACGTTATGGGACATCAGCACACCAGCATCAGGCCAAGAGGTGAGACCGATTCCAAGCCTCAAACATGCCGTAGGAGACGAGCA
>JAZGTI010002669.1:0-35046 GCA_036877585.1 Botia kubotai | reverse complement strand
TTTTATAATATGGGTGATGTTTTGTTACACTCTGCTAACAAGATTCCATGGACTACAGTTACTTTTTGAAATGTGAAATTCTAGTTTAATGGGTTGCCAAATCTTATTCCAGGGTGTAAAATCAGCAACTAGCTTGGATAACTTATAAACCAAACCTATAAGTCCACTGTTTCTTGTATCACACAGACATTAAAAGTAGAAAGAAACTTTACATATAGCAGCAGATGCTTATACAGGCCATCATTAACTGACTTAACTCGATTAACTGGTTGAAATGCATTAATGCATTAATAAAAGTAATTGGTTTAGCTTAAAGACTCTTTGTTGTGTGACTCTTGGATGAGTTGTGTTTTCAGACTGCAAACAGATATAAAATTATTTGACTGAATTCTAAGTTATGTAAGTTGTGTGTATAATAATATTCAAACTATTTTACATCTGTCTCAAACAGCCAGCAGTCTAAAATATAATATAGCAGGCTTGCTTGAGTCTATTAGTTTCTTTCTGTGAACTGATATTATGTATGATCCGTAACTTTACGATACTTCATCAGTAAGGTATATCTATCTTCACAGGAGCATTAGATTCTCATAGACGAATAAAGAAATGAAGTCTCAGGGCTGATACATGACCTCTCAGTGCACACTGGCCCTTTCTGAACACTGCACTCTTTAAGATAAATTGACTCATCTGCTGTTATCTTAAACACAATTAGCAGTAAAACCTCTAGTGAACTTCATAATCAGCTGAGGTACTGAATCATAATCCAATTGTGTTGAACAAGATAACAAAAAAAGAGCCGAATGTTTTCAGAAATAATATTTATGACACAGCCAGATTTATGAATTTTTTCAGTTAAAACAAATATGTTTGTGAACATGACAGAAGTGATGCATGGTGAGTGTCATGATGACTTTGCAGCAGAGGTGTATCGTAATAAGGCAACATTTTATAATGTTCCATTTGTTAACATTACTGTTAGCATTTATTAATCTTGTATAATGTTAATACAAACATTTACTAACACATTCAAGTCAGAAGATGTTAATATGAACTAATATGAAAAACAAAATGTGCACAAATGTATTAGTGTTGTAACAAAGATGAATAAATGCTGTAAAATATATTGATCATTCTTAGTTAAAGTTAGCTAATGCTTTTACTAATGTTAACATCAGTAGATCCTTGGGAAATTTTTTACTTTACTAAATAATTAATGTTTTTGTTTACTTTTAAAAATGCAGTAAAGTAAAAGATAATTAATACTTCCAATACATATCCGTAGAGGTTTTATGTTATGTGACTACATATGCCACCTTTTCATAAATATGTGTTTGAGTTGTGCATGCACTATTCCCGTTTTGTGTTTACCTAATGCCTTTTTTGTATCTCTTGTATCTTGTGTTATTGTGCAGCAGAGGGCCAATGTAGGACATTCATTGACTCAGTCAGAACAGCCGAGTTAACTGTTGCCAGCCTCTTTAATCCTAACATAATGTAATTAGTTTGACAGCATTTGTGTTCATGTGTCATGTCTTTTATTTTGAAATGCTAATGTTTCCTGTGCCTCTGCAAGCTATTTCCTGTCTTCTGATACTGCACAGCTCGATATCAATTACTTTGGTTGTAACATCTGTGGACTCAGATCATGTTCATTTATCAGCAGGCACTGGTGTGGGGTGCAGGTGGAGTGAAGTATCTGTGAGAGGTTTATAACATGAGACTGATGATTGTGTAGAGCAGGTGGATGTAAACATATAAAAACCGTAATGAAAATTAAAATGTGATGACTTTAGAGGGTTACGTTCCTTTCTGCCAAGGGCACAGTTGAGCTTTATTGAATGCCGATGCCTCAGTGGCTAAAGCCAGTGCTTTCCTGCCGATGACGCTGGGGCCTAAAATTAAAATCCAGCTTGTGTGATTGGCTCGCAGGTGGTCAGCTGAGACACATCACTGTTTACACCTGGTAGTAACATCTCACATGCATCTTTTGTGACCACTTGTGATTGGATTTCAAGGGGGGGGGGGCTTCTGATTTCATCACTATACTGTATATATTTACATCATTTACTATGGCAGTGTATGCAAAAAAAGTCAGCACATTATTGCTTCAGTATTATTGATTCAATACTCCCATTCATTTTAAAATGCTTAAACCAGTTTCACTGCAAACATGATGTTACCAGCAGAATGCTTATTATCAGATCTCTGTGTTATATTATCTACATCTATTTATATATTTTCCCTGGATCTTCTATATTAACTGAACCTAAGATATTCAAGCTTTACATAATCTGTTAATGCATATTGTACAATGAATGACTGATGCTCAGTTCAAAAGTTGATGATTACCGAATGCATTAAGCTCACGCACATTAACAGTCAGCTGTGTCTTTTCCATCTCATTCTGTATCAGGGCTTCCTTTGACGGAACACAGTAGAGCTGTTTCACAGTTTGAGATCTCGGCAAAGAGAGAGTGTTGCTCTGAGGATAGCGTGTGCCCTGGAGAGTCCTGTGATGGCACGCAGATGAGCGGAAGAGTTTGAATGTGTGTGTGAATGTTTTGGGTGCAAGGTCTGTGTTGCCTTTAATGGTCATAGTAGAGGCTGCCTACAGGAAGGCAAGGCATGACCTCAAAGGTGTGTATTTGCACTTGTGTATGGTACATGCGTGTGTGAAATCCTGTAAGATAGAAGACAAAGTGTAATATGCATGTCATGTACCGATACATCGCTGATCCGACAGGGTTTCTCCTCCATAGAAATGAGTCTGAGATGTGGCTGAATGCAGATTGTGTTTTGTCTACACATTTTAGGTTACGGTTCTGCTACTTTGATGCTTTTAATTCCAAGAGAATGGCTTTGAGATAACTCGTAGGATGTCACAGCCATGTAGAATCAAGCATCAGATAAAGAGCATTTATTGCAGAGCTGTTATGCGATTCACCCAATAACAGGAAGCAAATGAATTCTGAATGGTGGCAGTGATACTGTGCTCTTTCCTGAAATGCACAAAATGTTTGCACCCCATGTGGCCGTCTATGTTGGGTTTTATGAGCTCTGCTGTCTGGGTAGATTTTAGTATATGAAACATTAAAACATGAGAGGAAAAAATATGTATTTGCAGAAGGAGACTCCTTCAGCATCTTATTTGCATATAAAAGTCTCCCATCATTGACATTCCCTGGAGTGCCAGCTGATTGGAGGGTAGGAGGGCGGCACCTGTTGGGTGGTGTGTCGGCCACCTTGCCCATTTTCTTTCCCAACCAAACAGAACATACCATGAACCAGCCACTGGGCAAGGGACACAAGCTGGGTTACACAGTGACAGGTTCTAGCTGTCTTTTAGTATGAAGACTAGAGAGCACAGGTCTGGGTAATATATATAGGCTTTGGGGGTCAACCCACTATGAAGACCATGTCAGAGTCCATGACTATACAAATGCATGAACTTCTTAAAGCGATTGTTCAGCCAGAAATTAATGTTATTTACTTCACGTTTATATTGTTCCAAATATGTGTGTTGTTTCTTTGTGGAGCGCAAATTCCTTCAGAATCTTTGTACAACTTCCTTCCATACAATGACAGTTTATAGCGATCACAGGCTCTCATTCTCCAACAAAAACGGCAAAAAGCACTAAAAGTAGTCTATCTGACTTGTGCATTAAATTCCAACTATTCTGATGTCAAACCATATTATTAAATCTCAAATCAAATTATTAATGAAACTCAGTATGCATCCTAAAATCAAATATTGCATCAGCTGTGCAGGTTTGAATCTTGTGACTAAACTTAACAACTTCAAATTATTAAAAATTGATCTCTTTGTGTTCCACAGAAAAACATCTGGTTAAGTAAATAATGAAAATACTGACAAATATAATTACAAATTATTTTCATGTTTGGGTGAACTATTTCTTAAAAGTTTTCTCTCAAAACATTTATTTACCAAAGGCAAAAAAAGATCAGAGATATGGAAGGTATTAAAATGATGAGGGAGGATCAAAACAGTATATTAGGGTGTTTGACCTCTGAGTTAGCCACGCAGAGACAGGTGATTGCATAGCTTCATCTACATGCATTGCTGGTATTTGTGTGCTTGCTGTATTTGTTTGATCCCCACCAACTGCTAAAGCACTTTCCAATCTCCTGTCATTTCAGCGACAACTGTTGTGCAACAATATAGAAATTGTGTCACTCGATAATCTTCTTAGTATCCAATGCAAACATCATTTCTGTGCACTTTTTGAGAACCAGTGCTTTGATCAATTTTACAGTTCCATTTCCTAATCCCATCAGCCCTCACATAAGCATCACATCATTTGACCCCAGACATGCACAGCAGTCTTCAGACAGGATGTGTATCATCACAGAAGGCGTTGCTGTAATGACATCCATAACAGAGGCTGATTTGCCTTCATCCTTGTCCTTATTTAACATATGTGCATTGAAACTGCCAATTCCTGATGGGTGCTTGTTTGCACCTATTGTCAGTCAGTAGTAAACATAGTGATTGCGTGATTATGTGCTTCAATAAGACTTTCTATATCCTGTGGAATTATATAAACAAGCAGTGGCAATGTAATTCTTAATTCGTGGTTGTGTTATGTGAAAAAAAGAGTAGTCTTAGTTATATTTTTGGATTGCTAAATCTGCTGTCAGAGCTGAAGGCAATACGGCAGTCAAAATAAAGATTTTTGATCTTTTCATGGCTGCCATGTGTCATTGACCACTTAGAGATTTTATTTATTTAAGTATTATGTTTAGTATTTATGTGATCTAACCACATCATGGAGTCATGAGGTATTTAATGCACTAAATAAAAGTTAACTTCCTGATGTCTGTCCAATTACATATTTAACCTCTGTGGTTAAATTATTTTACCTGTGATCCTCAAATACATTTCTTAAATGGAAACCTACATCTTTTATCAAGAATTGAATTTATTTTGTTTAAATTTTGTTAATTTTAGTTGTATCTAGTTCTTACATGCAATACAGAATATAATATTTACAGTAATCTCCTTATTCAGAGATACTGTTTGTTTTCTTTGCTAGCATAGCTAGTTAAGCTAAAGTAGCAGGCACGTTCCACACCTCCTGTAGTGTGCATGGAAGATATCTACTCACAAGAGAGGTGACAAGATCGCAAGCAAAGCCTGTACCATGCAAAATCCACTTTGGTTAGTTGCTTTGTGTTTTCCATCTGGTTTTCTGCAGATGAATACAGCACTGGAGCTAAATGAAAGCTGAATACTGGTGCCACAGGTCTACTGGTAAAACAAACCAGTGGGCTCAAGATTCACAACTCCAGGGCTTTGAGCCCATCCATGCATTAGAGAGCCATCTGCCTAAACCGTAAACAGATATCACAGGCGCTGCTTATCCCCTCTCTCCTCCCAGCATGATTCGGTGAGGCTCCCCTGAGTTACACAGACTAGTGGATGGGTAATATGAAGTGGCAAGCATTTATTTTCTGAATATTGATGTTCCTTGTCATGGTTACGGTGTATTCCCAGGTGGCGGTCATTTGGCGAGCACTGTCCTCGCTTTGAACTAATGTCTCTCTAGCTCTTTCTCCCTATATCTATTTCTCTCTCTCTCTCTCTCTCTCTCTCTCTCTCTCTCTCTGTCTATCTCTTTGTTTAGGAAGTTGATGATCTCTGTTTGCTTTGAATCCCAAAGGAAGGATTATGTTAAAACACTATGCTGTAATTCTTTTATTGACCGTAAACTGGCCTGTTTCTTCAGATCTACTCCTCTATTTTGCTTTCTGTCATTGTGTTGTACCTCCCACTTACTCTACCTTTCCACCCACTGGAATACACTAAGCAGTTTTGCAGTCTTAATCACTACCCACCTGCAGTGCTGTTTAACCAGATGCTAAATGCATTGATATAGTGCTGTGGTGTATTTAAATGAAGACATTGTAGGTGTGTATTATTCTGTATTTAGTTGACGGCATCATTGACTCTATAGACGTTTGTGTCTTCATCCCAACTGCCAAAATATAGCTGTTACCCAAGCAAAACAGAGCTGGAAACAAGCCCTGCAGACGGGGGAGGTGGAAGTCTACAGTTCATCAGTCTTCTGCTTGCCACAAGAGGCTTCAAAGGGATTTTATAAGACCCCTCATCTTCCTTAGACATCACTGATGGAGAACGAGGGCTCCACCTCACCCTTCAGACAGAAACAGAAAAATATTGAGACAAAG
The DNA here is from genome assembly GCA_036877585.1 of Botia kubotai. Taxonomy (NCBI): domain Eukaryota; kingdom Metazoa; phylum Chordata; class Actinopteri; order Cypriniformes; family Botiidae; genus Botia; species Botia kubotai. The sequence continues at coordinate 28,833 of JAZGTI010002669.1, read as the reverse complement.
CCTTTGTGTAATTTGTGTAGTGTCCTTCTGAACCAGAGCGGTTTTCAGATGAGAAAATCAGATGATTGGGACAAATTTCCTTTGCAGCCTCACAAGAATAAATCAAGAATTTCTAATGGAACTGGGAGAATGGTCATGAATATATAAAGAAAAAGGACAAAAATCAAATATCTTTATGACCACAAACTGTGGTTAAGACTGTGCATTTTGAGTCCCAGTAATCAAAAGGACTGACAGTGGGCTATTATTTTTAAGATCCAGAGAGAAACGTTTCTAATAAAAAGCAGTTTTAAACACCAGAGTGAAAATTACCAGTTTGTTTCATTTTATCTGCTCTTCTTATCGGTACTGTGATCCTGTCTCCAGTTTCTGTCAGAGAGATCAGACTGGAGTGATTCACATGATGGCTTGATTCACAGGGTTTGACAAACCTTTTCCATATGCACTGTTTATTCTGAATGTGATCATGTGATTTGTGAATCATTGAACCCATTTGTCCACACACCACATGGTGCACATACAGTATTAAGAGTATTAGGCACAGTGTTAAGACCTGTTAACATCAAAACTAATTATTATAACCATAAACCATTTCTATAGAGAATAGTAAATCAAACAACCAATTGAATTATGTCTCACTTTTTAATGCTTAAGCATTTTTATTGTATCTTAAAATGCTAATGCTTCGCTGGTGTGGATGCTAATATAGTTATTGTTGTTGGTCTAAACAATCAATTATGGATGCATGTATAAGTGTCAGGTACAATATTTGTAGCTGTTAAAATGAGTGGTTCATATATCATTACAGAAAGTACTTTGTATCAGTATCAAGTAACTCAATGGAAGTGAAAGTAACCGAAGTGTTAGAAGAGAGGAATAGTTCACAGGTGAACTATCTGTGTTGACTGTGTCAGTTGTAATTATTCCAACTAAAGGGCAATAATGGCTTTAGTTTTTATGATACCCTGGTGCAGTGCATATCAGTGATTGTGTCCTGTATTTGAAGTTATTAACTTAAAGGCTCAATTATGTATCCCACTGTACACCAATGGAAAATTCTATCATCAATGAAAATACAGGTATTGGGCAGCAAAATACCTGGGTTGTAAAAAATGGTAACATGCATTCTGGTAAGCTGTTTCCTCCTCTATTTGTGACAGTGTTAGGGGAGAGCTGTCATTTGTGTGTGTTGTTCAGTGTGATACTTAAACTGTGTATCACCTGCATTGCAGGGTGAGCTAAAATTAGAATAGTCTCAGGGACGGAGCTGAGAGTGCGTCTTTCATCCTCCACACCTGCCCTGAATACTGCTGTAACTACACAAACACACAATACCATAAGAGATGAGTGGATGAAGGAGAGAGTAAAGGAAGATGAATATTGATATACTGAAATAGACGTATAGTTTGATTAGGAGATGGATAGGCCTTTAAGCACACATACATACATAACAGCTCAAAGCATCTCTCCTCAGACCATAACTCATTACATTTTTATTGATTAAAGCATAGTATTATGGGTGTGTAGTAACCATAGATACCATATATATCTTAACATACAGCACCTGCCTGTTCACAGTGAGTTTTGTTAGTTAATCCTGTTGGTATTTTCTGTCACAGCCACGTCAAACACAGTTTACTGTCACCTTAAACAGTTTGATCATTTGCCCCGTTTTAGGTACGTCCTTTTGGTGCTGGTGATATGTGTGTGTATTTGTGATTCATCTGTTTAATATGTTTAAATGTACAGTATTTAATTATGTATGTTTGTATGTGTGTGTATTCACGTATATAGAAAATTAAATACTGTACCTCTAAAAATTCCTTGATACAAAAACTTTTGTTTTCTCACTTCTGAAGCCTGTTTTATCTCATTACTTAAGATCAGTGATCCACAAAATTAAGAGAAAGTTGGACCAAAAAAGCAGGCTGTTCAGACACGTTTGTGTGCTTGTGCGTGTGAAGTGGACCTGTACCTGTCTGGTTAAATTCTAATGAGCAGTGCTAATGTGTGCTCCACCTGCCGCGCTAGCAACTGCCCTTGTATTGCAGCTTTGTGGAATTTAGATGCATAAAATGCGAGGGATTAAAAAAACAGTGCCACCCAGACAGCGGTGAGAAATGTGCATCGCGCACATGCCTCCATAGGCCTCGGCTTAGCAATAACTAGCACTTTCCCGACAGCCTGCACAAGCTGATAAAACACAACAGTGCCTGCGAGCATATTTTTAGCTGCTTTATGCTGGCAGTATTCTGTATGTGATGATGGCTCTGCTCCAGCAAATTTATCCTGTCATTAATCTCAGTGTTTTGATGCCGTTCAGAAGTTAAAATGGAGTCTCTGCTTTGTGTAAGCTTTTGAGGTTCATAAACGCAGGCAGATACTGACAAAGCTTTCCATGCATTACAGATGGGGAGTGTTTGGCAACAGTAATATCTTTACACAAAGAAACAAAGACGCAGTCATGTCACGGCTCATTAATCGAGCCGGTAATGACACTCATCACATCCCTCTGAGTTTGGCACTGTGGACCTGAAGAGGATTTAGAGTCTTAAACCTGTCCACATCTCACTTTCTCTTAATGCTGCATTATTCAGCTGTTCACTCACACTGTTGCTTATTCACTTACTGAATTCAATGAGTTTGCCACTGTCTCAATGTTTATATGCCAGGATACACAAACAAGCAATCATAAATCACTCTAGTGTGTTTAACACTGTTCCGAGGGGACTAGTTTTTCCCCTGTGGAGGTTAAGTTCATCCTTGTTCAGATTTTCACAATACTTGGTGATTTTATTCTTGTCTGAATCTAATGTGTTTTTCCTCACACATCTTGGTAAAAATTATAAAGTAAATTAGCCATTCTTTTTCTGCTAACTTGAACATCCACAGGAGGAATCTAATCATGTACGGCAGAAATGTTTGTGAATCATGAATGGCAGGAATGTCTGTGAATATTTTTTTTGTCTGTGAATGATTTCTATTTGTTTTGACCTTCATCAAATACTGTAACTAAAGCTATTTTTTTTTATTTTGCTTCCTGGAGGACCTTCACTATGCATTTATACTTAGTTGCCAACTTTCTGGATAAAATAACAGTTAGTGGTACAAGTACTGTTGGCATCCCATCTCATGAAAATAAAAACTAAAATAATACTAATTAAATGAAAGGAGAATCCAATTACAGACTGCTTAGAATGCCCATTGCAGTAGCAGGGGTCAGCCAGAGGAATATTTAATTTTTCAGAGGTTGCTCTTTCATTGCTCAGCTCTCAGTTGTGTTTCATTTAAGTTTCATTTGTTATCAACTTTGTCTCAGATGTTTCTCCTAAAAGTGCTTAGGAGAAGTAGAACAAAAACAAATGAGACAATGTTAAAATACAGCAGAATATGGAGCTGTACAACTAATGTGTATTGTAGCTAAAATAATCTGGGTTTTGGTAAATTTGATGAATAAAGTTTGATTTCATACTGAAATCTTTAATTATAATGATGTTTGATTGCAGATCTGGCAAATATGAGTTTTCGTTTGTGACATTTGTGAGATTTCTTCTAAGACTCTAATGGAGACATTTTAAAGGTTTCTGGGTCTGTTTCTCAGGAGAAATATCTGAGACACTGGAGACTTAAGCAAACATTTCTATTTGCTTTCCATTTAATCTCAGTGCTGTCTGAAAGAAATAATTGAGATATAAGAGACCTCATCTGTGATTTTTCTTTCCTATGGACAGGTATGAGCCTAATTATAATAATGCATAGATACATAATAATTATGCACAATTATATACATAATGTCATGCCACATTTAAGTCTTCTTCATTTCAATGCATCCAGAGCACATGACCAGTGTAAACGTTTAGCATTGAAACCCCTAGAATCCTTTAAGCTGCAAAAAAATGAAACATTATTGAAAGCATTCTTTCAGCAATTTGTTCTCAATAAACATGTCTTCGCCCAAATGACATTAATGATTTAGCCTTTGAGTCACAAGCTAATTAATTGATGCTAATATCTACTAATTGCTTCTTGTCACGGTCACTCTGCGATGTTTTCCTTCAATCCAAATCATAGAGTCTCCCTCTTCAAGGTGCTTTTTACTTGCCTCGGTTCTGGATGACAAATGACAGAGTGATACCTGCAGGAATTATCTCTCTGAAAACACTCCCTTACCAGGGAAGTGCTGAAGGAGAAAGGTGAGGGGTGTTGCAAGCCTCCAAAATGCAAAACTGAAACGAGACAGACATCTGAATATTTACGGCATGTTTATTTCCAGCCTATACTCATCCATCAGAAAAGACTGTGTGCGACCGTGTAATCTGTGGATCCCACATGTAGGTCTAGCCGTGCATGTCTAAGTGTGTGCGTGCATGAGTTGCATGGTAATGTCATTTTGGTGAAACACAATGCATTTGCTTCCCTGTTGCTCAATGCTCCACCATGTGTGTGTGGTGAATTCTCATTAGCAGCAGCAGTATAAACAGAGACATAAAAACAGCCATAATGCTGCAAAAAGTCTAGCTACCTCATTTGTGCCCAATAAGTCATTGTGTCTCATGGACAGCCCGCGGAACAGCAGAGTATCTTGAGAGACATTGCTACTGACTTGAAAGTCTCCAGAACATGGGTGTGAGATAAATGTCTCCCTGGTGCCTCCTTGACAGGAAATTTGCTGTCCATATCAAAAGCTTAACGCTGCCCTATGTCCACACACACATACCTGCAATGGGCAGCCTGGCATCAGCTTAGCTGTCCTGATTTTGCAAAACAAATGCTGTGTGTTGACAGGGCTGAGTTTTGATAACTTGTATTAAAGAGACATCTTATTGTATTTTGAGCATCACAGAACTGCAGGTTTCTCCTTCCCTCACATTCTTGCTTTTTATCTCCTTTCTGTCTTGTTGGTGTTTATAAAGCATAAAAGCAGGGAGCTGGTAAATGCCAGGATCATAAGTCTGCTGTCGCCTCCTCTCTGAGAGAGATGGAAAGAGGTTAAGTCTGACAGGAAATTTGAAAACAGTAAAGAGGAAAAGATTACAGGAGTTGGCGACAGAGGGGACACAGCAGGAGTTTGTCTGGGTGGTGATGTAAAAACAATGTTATTAAAAGAACAGTTAACCCAGAAATGAAATTGCTGCCAATATTTACTAACTCTCATTGTGCTGTGAACAAAAAAAACATCTTCACACAGCTCTTTTTTAAACAACAATACATAATGACCACACATGACTCATGTACATAAAAGTACCCACAATACATTGCATTCTAATTCTTCAAATGTTTTTTCGAAAGATCTGTTTTGTCAGGCAGGTGTGAATGGCATTATGCTGGAATGGCATTACAATGCATTAACAATGACAGAAATGTCATTTTAAACTATCCTTTTAAACCCAGCTTTCAAAACAATGCTTGAAAGAGTTGCAGCCACTAAATAGCACCATTGTAATCTTCATTTTCAATCAAACTTCCTCTAAAACTTTTTTGTATTGTGGCCCATTGATGCTTTTGAGCTTTGATAGGATTACATTGCCGGCTGTCTGTTGACGTCCTTGAACCAGCATCTGCTACTGAGACAGTCCTGTCAGGGCGTGTATCAGAGGCAGACAAGAGGATGAGCCTTGAGAAAGACACTCTCACCCCACAGAGGTTTTGTTACTGGTTGATGACAATCTGCACTGGATGACACTTGAAAGACGTAAGGGAAACCGGCATGAAAGAGGTCAGAGGAAGACAGCCGTCCAATGTAGGCTGCAGTAGAAGGTAGAGTGGGGGCACAAAGTAACCAACACTTCCTTGCTTGGTTGTGCTTAGGCTTCATTCACATACTCATATACCTACATGTCATTTTTACAAGAAATACAAACAGTATTTGCGGGTACTGTTACAATCAGCATTTTACTGGCTCTCTTAATTTAGAATGGCTTCAGGGACATGTAAGTAAGCCAGTCAGTAAGCTTAGGGGCTCTAACCTCTTTTTCCCTTTCACTTATTTATTTATTAAACTTCTCTTGTTCTACACATAGCAGGCTTTTAGGTGCCTGAACAACAGACTGAATAAATCACGACACAAACAGTACAAAATGATCTCATTAGTCAGAGGGTGATGGAGATTATGACTTTATTGCAGTAATGGGTCAGTGCTTTGTGTATGTTTGTAATTGACTTGAGCTCTTTTTGGTTTTGGTCAGTATTGAGATTTCAGTACTGAGTATACAGTATTGTGATGAGACTAGTACACCAATAAGAATTAATAAGTGTAATCTTATTTGTGTAAAGCCTAACTTTTTTGACCCAGGGACCCCCCACCCAGAATCTGATATACAGAACAAAAGCTAGATTTGATCAGTAACAATATTAGCTTTCTAATATTAGCGAACGTTATTAAATCATTCTTAATTAGGTTTGCCTAGTTATCAGTTAGCTACTTGACATCATTTGCCATGTTCCGAACTCTATCAGAAAGGGTTACATTGGTTTAACGATGCTCGATTGAAGCTTGGCTTTGAAGTCTTTAAACCTCCCTCAAGCACATCAGTAATTTTTATAAAAACATTTCAGTGTGTTAGTGTTCGGGGTTCTTACAGTCCGATACTCTCACAGATGTTTTTGTGACATCCTGAGATTCAAAAACCCAACCGCAGCATGACAAATATGTCAACGACACATCACGCATTGTAAAATAAGTAGCTATGCCTAGTCAAATAGTCTTGAAAATAACCTGAATGCCCCTAATGAATTATCCACAAAGATATTCACCTAAATAATGTATTGTCTACCTAGTTCTCCACAATTCCCCTGCCCCCTTTGAGTCTATTTAAAAATCTAACCAGCACCTTTCCCTTGACCCTGATCCATCTATTCCTTCACGTAGGTCTCATCTCATTTGTCTGTGACCACTCAGCCAACCCCTCCCCCCCAAATCTGACAGAGTAAATGACTCCGCTCTATCTCTGACACTCACAACAATTCTGTCAGGCCTGTAAGAACAGCGACTGTGATGCCCTCCACACCATCTCACCTGCCTCTAGTTTAATCAAGAGTGAGCTTGTGCTGAGTGACAGATAACGACAGGTAACAGAGAGAAGGAATGAGATGGAGCCACTGTTGCTGTATGTCTGCAACTGGGTGAGAGACAGTGAGTGCTCTGCTATGTCTTTGCCTTTTACATAAACATATATTTATTTAGCAATCTAGCATAATCCTATTGATTATAGCACAGTCCTTGTTATGATTATGATTTGTATATCTGACTTTGAACAGCTAAAATGTATCTTTTAAGACTTAAGTCTTAAGTCGGGTTTATTTGTGTTGTGCTTTTTATAATGCAAATGTTTTAAAACAGTCTTACTATGTCTGTGATTTCTATATCTCTGTTATGTCTATAAAATTCACAATTCACAACACTCTTTGGCTAATCACATTTTCGGTAATTTTGGGATATATTACATTTGCGATGTATGAAACGTTAAACCTTCTTGTAAATAATAATTAGCAATTACAATTGCTGCCAATAGCAGCCCAAAAAATATGCTCTTCACCTTTATTTAATTTATTTAAAATTTGTTGTCATTTTCAACTTAGTTATTTGGCATGTCAATAAAGCGACTGAAATTGAAAAACCACATGATCAAATGGCGGTAAAACAGAGAGATGTTGTGAGAACCATGGTAAAATAGAAGCATTATGGAGATGAGAACTCTTTACACTCACTTAACACTGTAGAGTGTAGGTTAGGGCCAGAGGCCCATGAGCTTCATGAAAATAAGTAGGCTTTAGCTAGCCTACTGAACCACATCCTCCAAAATATCAGTCATAATTCACCACGCTGAACGCTAAACAGATAAGGCAGCAAAACCTTTCCAAAACCTTGCGAGCTGCCTCATTCGGAGGCATCGTAGGCACTCTCATGACAAAAAGGCCATTGCAAAAGGTAGACGTGTTCTGGCCAAATTCTAATGCAGCAACACATGTATCTGTCAAAAAGACAGTGATCCCTGAATGCATTACAACAAGCTCAGTGAAAAATAAAAATCCAAGATGGCAAATAAGTTTAGAGAATCATATTACATGGAATTACAGGAACACATGTAGAGCATTGCGTTAGTGATTCCCAGGGCAAAATTTTGACACGTACTGACAAAATGTATAACTTGAATGTACTGTAAGTCACTTTGGATTAAAGCGTCTGCCAAATGCGTTAATGTAATGTAATATTATTACAAAAAATTGCGTTACTATAGTGCCATTGCAATTTTATGTTACTTATAGTAATCTAATAATGAACTGAAAATGTGTTTGAATCAATGTGTGAAAATGTGTCAATATTTGCGAATGCTGTGTTTTATGATTATTAGAGAATCAGCATCTTTTTTACATCTCATTGCATAGCATCTCACTATGATTGGAACAATGCAACTTAACATTCATTTAATGTTCATTTAATGTTCATTTAAGACACATGGTCACCCTTTACCTACTACCTACTGACCTTTTTAGTGATATGTAGATGAATACAATTTCTGTATAAATGAATACACAGCAATCTAAAAGCAATGTAAATAAAAAGACGTCAGGCTTGGAGATTTAGTGGATTATCAGGTTAGGCATAGGTGTTCCTAGGAATAACAAGCTTTCGTGTAGCTCAGTGGTTAACAACGCCAGGGTCATGGGTTCGATCCCAAGGATTGCTCATGCTCAGAATCAATGTATAGTATAATGCATTGTAAGTCGGTTTGGATAAAAGCGTCTGCCAAATGCATACATTTAAATATTATGTAGGATATATACGCTACAGTAAGATATATGAAGGTCCACACAAGATGATGTGCAACTGTGTGTGTGTGTGTGTGTGTATGTCTGTGGGGGATTTGAAGCTGACGTCTGTAATGTGTGTGCAGGAGTGTTTCCTCTGTGGACTCTTATATTGATCTGTATGAGTGTCTCTTGCTGCTCTGCTTCTGTGAGATTCCTGTATCTGTGGAGAAGATACTTTTCAGTGCTACTGAGAATGACAGGAGAAGCACAAGAGCTCTCGCTGCATGAAGTCAAGACATGCCATCTCTGAGACTGTACACAATATTAGATCTTTGTCCCTCAGCAATAGCTGTACCTGGAAACGATTGCCATACAGGTGTGCTGGGTTATGTAGTCATGTTAAAGATTTTTAAAGAATATTTTTGCAACTTGTTAGTTAAGTTAGCCAACTTTTTGGTTTGTTATTTTTCTCAATGTTTCAGATAACCTGCAGCTCAACCGGTAGAGCATAGCGTTAGCAGCGCAAAGGTGGTGGGTTCGATTCCCAGTAAACACCTACTGATAAAAATGTATACATTGAATGCACTGTAAGTCGCTGTGGATAAAAGCCTCTGCCAAATGCATAAATGTAATGTAAATGTTTTAACACATATGTACTGTAAATAAGAGTCACAAATGCCATCCGTTTTTGCTGGGAAAACAAACAAACAAACAGAACGTTTATTTTCCAGGAATTCTGTGATTTGTCTCGTAGGTCGCCATAACAAAAATGAAAGAAAAGAATGAATAAGTTAGATGAAATATCATAAAAGAACATGCTGAAGACATTAAGGGCATAAGGGCACAGTCTATATCACAGTTATATCTATATATAACACCTACCAATCTGGCCCACCAATAACCATAAATCTTCCGATGCATCTGCGCAAACACATATTCTCCAAGCAAACCATTCCCAGCTGGAGTTGTTTTTATAGACAAACAACTATTCTTATATTTCAGGTTGCACAGAGCAGATTGGGACATCTTTACCTTCAAGCTCCCGGCTCCTAAATAAGTCTAATTAGCTTCCCACAGCAGACTGCCCGCTGTGTCTATGTATACGCTCTGCACATCTGCATAAGAGCGTGTCCAATTCTCCACACATAGAGGCATAGATGCGTTCCGTATGGAACGGCAGGTCCGGGGTCCCGCTGAGGCTCTGAAGAAAAGCTTTGGTTTTCATTTTCCCTTTATCGAATGCTTCATGTTGCTATGAGAACAAGAACGATGACGGCTACTCTGAAATCACGTCAGGCTTTGCAGATGCGAACAGGAGGGTAAGAAACCAGCCTCAATGGTAATACCACAGACTGATTGTTGTGATGTTTTTATAGGAAGACGTCTTGATTAGCTGAATGATGGGCAAGGCTGCTAAATTAGATACGTTAATGGTCCTTTCTCTATGAGTTTGCTGGAGAGGCCCGAGGACAGTCTTTAAGCTGTGTGTGTGTGGAGGAGAAATATATGTGCGCCTGTTGCCTTGTGATCAGTAGAACTTCACACTCTCTTGAATGTGTGGCTCCTGGCTATGATGGTGGAATAATATTAATGATTTATGGGCAATTACATTAGTGAGAATGAAAAACAGAGCAGACAGTTCAGTGAAGGAAATCACATCAACCTGCTCCTCCCTCGCTTATCTTTCTCGCTCCAGCGCTTATCTCTTCACATGTCTCTATCACTCGTTTCCCCCTCACTATCTCCTCCCATCTCTCTCTTTTCAATGCACGTCTCCTTCGCTCTCTATCTCACCATCTTCTCTTCTTTCTCACCTCTGAGATTTTCCTGTTCGGTTTCCTCAGGATTTTGCACTGTAAGTTAATCTCTTTCTCCTCTTAGCGTCCCAACGGATTTTTCTGGTGTGCTCGTAATTCAAATCTGCATGAGCGAACAGAGAGGCCCTCGAGTCTCCCGTGCAGTAGGACGCTCTGTCCCTCATTGAGGATGAATATAAATCCGCCTGTTGTTGTCACCGGCAATACAGTCTGTTTATATCGTGGGCTGTTTATATTGCAGAGTGGAGATTATGACAGAATTCTTCATCTCCTTCTCGCTCTGAATAGCATTCGCTATTGAAATTGAGAGAAAAGACAAGATTAAATTACACATAATGGAGATGCCATCAGCAGAGCATTTGCGTTGATTAATGATCGTAAAAGCGAATGGGTGAGAAATGTCTCCAAATCACACAGCCACATCAAATTGCTCCAGATCCATGTTTACTGCTGAAAACCAGTCAATCTCTCCACTCCCCCCTCCACGCCAATAGCATTTTATGAATTATGGCAGAGGATATCTCATCACAGTGCAAATTTCTTTGCTTGGCTTTCCTCCAAGTTCTCAATTAGTCTGTATTTTCCTGCTGATAGCGGGCCGGCAATAGTTAGTCATTGATCAGTGCTTGGAAAACTGCCCAGCTTGGTGCCATGGAAAGTCTGGGAGCAGAGCACAGCTCGATAACTCCCAGTTCCAGGATCATTGCTGACTGAATGGCCAATGTTTCTTGATATGTTTGACACTTTGAAGTATATCCTGAAGCCCTGCCATCACAGTCACTCCCATGAGGGTGATCCAGTGGAAGAGCTGTACATGAGATGTGGAGACCAAACAGTCTAAGCCCACTAGTGAAAATACTTCTATTTTGTAATTTTCTCATTTAATATCTGTTTAATATCTATTTTCCATTACAAAGTATATAATACAGAAAGCAATTCTGAGTTAAAATAATTCATTGAAAAAAACAATTTAAGTATTTCTTAGTATTTTTACTTTATTGACACACTCAAGTCGGTATGTTTGTATAAAATCTAATGATCTATGTTATCTTTTGTTTATTAATGTACACAAAGAGGGTTTTGTTTAAAAAAGTTAATTTAATCAATGCCATAAATGTGCTTATTTAAAAAAGATAAAATAAGCAAAGTGACCTCAGAGGATAGACAGCAATATTTCCAGGCTTTCCAATTTAACCAATTTCAATTTTATTATTTTGTTTTATTTATATTTCCATTATAGTGGTAATTATGCCGCTTGCAATCTTGAATTAATTCAAAATTCAACAGATTTTTGTAAAAATATTTTGTTTAATTATAAATATATAGCTTAAAATTGTGATGTCATACAGATGTTTGGTATAAGTAGTGCACATTATGTTTACATACACTACAGAGCCACAAGTTTCTGTTTTTGGCTGATTTGGTGCTGTGATCACATGTGCATTTTGTGCCCGTGGCTGACTAATACAGAGACCCTGTATGACTGATGCAACAGCAGCCTTACTTTACATCAGCACACTGCAATGTTTGACACTTCAGAGGCGAGTCTGATATTTCCAAGCCTCAGTTTTCAACCAGACTTCACCCTGATGTATTGGACTGACCTTTCAGCCTGCAAAACTCAAATTGGCTCGCCTTGTCTTCTCGTTCAGATGAGATAAACAAAGTCTTTGATTTTAGCATTTTAGGCTGCAGAATGTTTTTCAGCCTTCCTGCACACGTTAGGATTAAGATACACACTGTATACTGCAATATACAATCTTTTATATCAGCACAAAATCGCGGAAACAAATGACACATTGCAGTTGGCAGATTATATGAAATTGTGTTTATGTTTTCCCTTGATACACAACTTCTGCAGTCTCTTCAGAGCTCCTCCGGTAAACCCTAGAGTTCATGTACTGTAACGTAACGTGTTATTGCATAACATTAGAACAGCCACTGTTAGTTTGCTTTTACCATTAGTGCCATCTGTCCGGATCTCTGACAACCACTAATATCCTCTTCACTCAGCTGTCCTGCTCTCTTTCTCTCTCCCTTGTCTGTCTGTGAGAGACTCAGGGACCTCAGATAGCACACCCACAGATCGCCAGCAGCCAATTCACTGACAGTCTGGTGCATTTAACACATGAATGACAAGTGCTAGCTAAAATCGCTTAAAAGGAAGCTTTCCAGCTAACAATTTTAGGCTGTAAGAATGTTTCCTAATGCTTCTATTAAAAAAAAAAGTTATTATGAGTGTACCAGTAATGCTCAAAATGTATTTTTAGACACTTTAATTAATGACATTGCTTGGTTATAAGAACGCTATTCAAACATTTTATATTTCTGTAACATTTTTAAAATGTTTCACTAACAACGTTTTTGAAATAACGTTTACAGAACATTAGCAATAACAAATGTTCTGAGAGCAAAAACAATGTTCTGGGAACGTGCCCTGGGTACTGGGTTGACCAAATGAGTAAAGAACAGTTTTGATGCACTTGGTAGCAGGTAAAGTAGATATCCTGAAACAGAACTGTATTTTCTGGTGTTCTCTGTATTTTACATCAATTTGTTCTGCCACACCACGATTTTAAATTATTTTCTGCTTGGTAGTATTCTGTTACAGTATCAGTGGGGCAGTCTCTTCATGTCTGCATGTCAGTCAAACAGTGCCAGTCAGTCTCTTCAGCTGAAAACAATTCAACCAAAAAATAGTGTATAGTATTTAGGTGACACATCGCAGAGATAATATCCTCCTTGTATGATTTATCTGTAGGCCCTTAGCTGCTCTTTTGGGAGTCACCATAGAGGGCGGACAGCCAATGGTGTAGATGGAAATAGGGTAGAAACCCAACCTAATGGCTTATCACAAAGGCTCTCCCCCGTGACAACTTATTGATGGACTCTATTTGGCCTTAAATGGCAACTCTGCCTCTTTTACTAGGAAGAGACTGAGACTAAAGAGAGAGAGCGCAGGAATAAGTGGGCAAGAGACATTGTGATGAAATGAAGGAGATAAAGATGGAAATAAACTGTGCGGTAACATTCTGACCACTCAAGTGTTTCCAAGCCAGGCTTTTCTCATTGCATCCCTCAAAGATACGTCTCTATGCACTGAAGATTGTGCTACATGTCACACAATTCAAAATCATTTCTTTCACTGTCACCGGGGAGTTGTTTGGATTGCAAAATTAATTTGAAGCGTTCTCCTGGTTAACATCAGGGAATAATCAGTTGCCTTCTTATTAATCCAAAACGATGCTGGGTTAGTGAGCCATGCACACTTAGTCCAGAAATCTAAATCAGACCGGCAAAGGTTAACAAGCTGATAACTCTTTAATGTAAACCTTTGATGTCTATTCATGACAATAATAGCCCGATAATCAAAGATAAAAATATTCATGTTGCTCCTCACACTGTGAGCAGTTTTGCAAATCAACATAAGCAGCAGGGTTTAGACCATCTATCTTTCACCACTGCTTTCTGTATCACCAAGAGTGTCTTCTGTCTTTGTTTGCAGCATATTAAGACCACAGAGAGGCAGTTGGAGATCAGCTGCTATTTGTTATCCTAAAAAAATGTTCGTAATTTTAACAGAACAAGAAAATACACAGTAGAGTCTCCTTAATATATGATAAAATAAAATAGTAAAACAGAAAAAATGTCAATTTAGATTTTATTTATATACAGTTAGTCATATTTTCATTTTCATTTTGTCTCTTTTATGTAACATTTTTAACACAGTTTTAAAGTATTTTATTGCAATGTTTTAGTACTTACCAGTACTGATATTGTTTTGTCTTTGTGCAGGTAATTTACAAACTTTAACTATGGTTCTTATGAACTTCATGAGTCATCAGTCATGAAATCCTCTGTTTTGCCACCTATATTACTATAATGCTTCACTGTATTTTAAAACGCAAAACATATTTTAGTAGATTGGTATCAACTTTTAACATTATATCAGTAAATACAATGTTAGAACTTTGAAGACAGTAAGCACTATGAGCTCAATTTATAACCAAATGGTGGACTACACAAAAAACTGGGTTCTACACTTTATTTGGGAAAAAAAAATTGAAGTACAGCACTGTTTATGCTTGGGTTTGAACGGAGCATGCAAGATATTTTCAATCTCCTCTGCCTATCGGCCCTGTAGTTCTGCTAAGCTAGCTCATTAGCATGCACGACACATTAATGAGAGTCTGTTTCCGGGCGACCACACACTAATACTCATGAATATTTAACCAGGGAGCGGGAAGATTATTTAGAAGAAGGAAGAAAGATTTTGAACAAAAAAAATAACAGCAAAATTATACTAAGCCAGGAAGCATGAGGGGTTTGAGGAGATGACGTGAAGCTGATCCACAAAATAGCAGAAAATAATCAGAAGATGAAAGAGGGAAATTATATTTTTGAAAAGATATTAAAGAAAAAAAACAAGCTTTGCAGGGGAATATGAAAATAAATGGTAGTAAAGTGGAATAGAAATCCAGAATAAGGTGAGTGGCAGGGTCTAATCCAGGTAGAGGCCATCAAGGGCCCCTGAAGCCCAGGTAAGCTGCAGGCCAGGGCTCTGGGGACTCCATTTTACTTGGCTTTATGTAGAAATGTCTTCACATAAAGATGGATTGAAGCCTTTCCACTAAGAGTCTCTCCTCTCTCTGAAGGTAGAATTAATCTTCATACTTCCAGAATAAAATCTCTCACCCCCTCACATTTCTTTAATTCTCTCCTTTCTGTCTCTTCCTCGTGCCTCTGTACTCCCACGTTTACCCCTGTACTCCCACGTTTACCCTTGCCACTCTCATTCTATCAATGAGAAGGTTCCCAGTCTATTCAGCTAAAAGGATTGTGTTGTGTGACCCTGTGAACTTTAAGCCGGCCATGCTTTAGTCTGAATCTTCAGTGGAAAACATTGATAAATATGCAGCTTTTAATAATAAGGCTTTTTGACTGATGTTGCAAAGCTTGTTCTTTTTGAAATGAATATGTATCCTGCCTGCCTGTCTGTCTATATCTCTGTCTGTGTAGAAAATGTAGAAATTTATAAACAGTTTTGATAATGTTTGCTCATAACCTAGTGATTGTGTCCTCTGGTGGTAGACTGGTGAAATGACACCAGGATAGGAATGTGACACCAGAATAGCAATGAGCACAAGGGGCACAATGCCCTGTTAGCAGTGTCAGGTACTTACTACAGAATACAAAGAAAAACAGGTATAATGCATATAAACAGATAATGCATAGCTGACACGGTCAATTTTAATGCACAATTTATTTTTTGATGAGGCAAGATCAGTCTCCAATTACAGTTTTTGTTTTTGCATTTGTATTATCATATAGATATATTAAGTAAGCATGTGCATGAGTTTATAAATATTAAATAGTAATACACTAACTAGATGTCAAATTTCTTGTATTTTTTCTTGTTCCTCAGCTGACAGATAGATAATATAAACAAGGACTATTAAATGAGCCTCTCACGTCTGTGATTTATTTCACTGCTGCTTTTACTGCATAGCTTTCAGTGAATTGTGATCATGTTTTTGTAAATGGACTCTGGGAAGGACCAATAGGGCCTGGCTGACAACTTTGCTGTTTATTTCACCTTTATACCCTTCCTTTCATCACTTTCACCCCTCACTCACTGCATTTTGTCTCCATCCATCTTGTGAAATGCGAGGACATCCTGGTTTTTATTGGTGTTGAGCTGCTTGACATTGAGCTGCAGGTTGGCCTGTAGATTAATGTTGTTATTGGTGGGCACATCGCTCAGAATTCTATACCGAGATTTAAGCACCTTGTATTTGTAAACTGTGGATAACATTTTTACTAAAAGCACCGCTTAAAACTTCATTTGAGTTCCATCAATTCAAAAAGCCTCCAGCCAGAGACTAAGGTGTTGGCACTTTTCTAAGACTGTCACTAAATGATTTTTCCATTTAAAGTATTTGGAATGTGTGTCTGTGTGTTTGTGTGTGTTTCCTTTTAATATGTGTTCCTTTTCCTACCCCCCGGCATTCAATATGTTACAATACATCTCGCAATGCTCATTATCGTCATTATGAGTGATTTATAGACTGTTATTTTTCATCATTTCTTTTGTTTTATCAGTGGTTTAATAATCTAGGCTCTGGCAACAGCTTGTGTTTTGTACTGTATGTAACAGATAAAAAAACATTCTCTGTCCACCTGGCTATGTGTGTGTGTATATACATGTAAATATACGGATGATTTGGACCAAACAGTAAATAAAAAAACAGCCCAGCATAGATGAGAATTCATTCATTACTGTTTAAAAAGCATCCCCAAGTTTTACCTCAAGAAGCTGGTTAATGAAAAGACAAGAGTACATTGAGTCCTCTGAAGATGCTAAATATAACAGTTTGATTTATTTAGCATATTTAGCAAATATGGCTGTTTTTTTAGTCACAACATAATTCACAAAGTTTGTGTTAAAGCACAGCTTTAATAACTTTACCTATGTTAAATGTAAAAATTACCAGGTGACCCTAAACTTTTAAATAGTAGTGCAGATATACAGTATGTATATGCACATATACATACAGTGTATGTTCATATGTTCATATACAGTACTGTGCATATATGAGATTCGTCTTTTCAGGCTTACTTGAACTCACATTTTCATCTAACATGCTAATTTGATATAGACTACTAATTCAACTTAAACACTTGAGCTGAGCGAGAAGAGATACGTTTAGTCAGACATGCATTAAGGAATGATTTTTCTCATCAGTGATTCGCCATGCACAATCTAGCTCATGGACGAGTATAAGGAGCAGAGAATTAGTGCTTGCCAATTGCTGTAATTCATTAGTGTTGACGCCACCATTACCAAGGTAACGTTTTATCACATCAGTTTCACGGCAACAGCGGATGTGTGTCAAAAGGGCTGTAATAAAGTAATGCAGTAAAGGTGAGTTCATCAGAACTTTTCGTTGCTAGAAAATGTTTGTGTTTATGTATGTTATTGAGAGCCGTGTTTAAAAAGAACTTCATATGTGTTTTAAAGGTAAAACCAAGAAGCAGTTTGCTACTTCTGATGCTTATTGTCAATGTATGCAATATATCAGTTATAGGTTCGAGCAAAGTGACTCTGCTTGTCTGGTCTATGGACTGTTTGAAGCAGCTGCTTTAACTCTCTTCCTTAATTGCATTTTACAAAGGACCATGTAAATACAATGCATGAGGGGGAAACACAACATCCTGTTGGGCATAGTTAACTGATGATTGAGTACTGGCACTAGAAATTTAATTTATGTAGAATGAACAAAATCCGAGCTAAAGGCAAAATGCTACATTTAATCTTTGACCAACAAGCATCATGGTGACACTTTCTAAAAGGAATTTTATGCAGGCTTGCAAAATATTTACCTCATAGTTTAAAACTCCAAGGATTCTCTCACAAAGACTTGGAGAACTTCAGAAATGATTGACATGCTGGCTGCAGGGAGCGTCATGCTCATGCGTCATATCTCTGACGTGAAAAGACAGACACGCATGCACAAGCGTACATTTGGACTTATCATTACTCCTTTACATTACCATGACAGGCTCTGACGTGCGTCTCTACCCTGAAGCTCATTCAAAGTGACCATTTAGCCTGTCTGCCTCAGCACCACCATCGTTGCATTTAGCACATACTGTAGCCCATGCTGATGTCCAGCTACTGCGTTCTGATTGGCTTACAGCTGGGCTCTTAAATACTTGACCTTTAGTGAAGTGAGTAGACTGGGTAAGCTGAGTGAATCAGCACATTGCAGGTGCAAGTGAAGTTGGAGGGCAATTTCTCTTTGATCCAGACTGTTCTAGTTGCTTCATTACCCTCTCATTTTACTTACCAAACTAAGACCTTTATATTCTTTTTTATCCTGCTATTTTTTGTAAGTTGTCTTTTCTCTGCTTGGACACACAGACCTTATTGAGCCCTAATACCAACAGGGAGTAAAATGGAGTAAAATATTTCTTTTATTATTACACATATAAAGGACATGAAATAGACAGACTCAAACCCATATCATAAGCACTCGTGCATAAATGTGTCTGAAGCATGTTTGCTACTATTTGTATTATTATTATTTTCATGCAACTATCAAAAACACTCTAGCACCAAGAATTTCTTAGCATGGCTGAGATTTGCACAGACAAGCACCCCTCACATGTTTTTAAGATCTTGCCTTTATGTCTCTAAGTCATTCTACCTTTCTACCTGTTGTATTGCCACTTTCTCCAACTTTCTCTACCTCCCACCTTTAATTTTCTCTCTCTCTCACACACACATCTTCACACATGCATGCACTGTCTTGTTTCCCTCCGTCGGTATAAATAATTTGATCTCTGCTTCTTTTCAGGGGAGCAGCATGCTGGGAGAGAGAGTGAGAGAGTGAGAGAGAGAGAAGCAGTGGTGTTAAGACCACATTTCTAGGACATGAGACAAATATGCAGGATAAATAAAAGATTTGTTTTCATTTGAGAAAGCGGGTGAAACACACACAGTGTGTGGATAATAATGTGTCATCCACCAGGTGAAAATAATGTCTGATTACTTAGAAAAGTAACAGCACATCTCTCCTAAATGAGACACACGATATGAATCATCATTTATGTTTTTAGCACCAAGGCTACAGGATAAATTGCACTTAATTGCTCATACGTTTGTTTTAATCTTTAATTTATGCATGAGCTATGAGCAAAACGCATGCTGGCATTAGCATGCAACTCGGTTTACGTTCATAATGCAACAGCTAAAAAGACCCTCACAAGCCAATGACACGTGCTTACAATGTAGACACCATCAGAGATTACAACGGGAACACTTATTTCTATGCATGACAGTGTTCTTGTTTTGTTGTGTCGTGTCACTTGTGTGACACACAAGGAGACTTGCATCTCCAGTGCACTCACATAAACATATCATAAGCATTCATGCTTAAGTCCCTTACAACATGGGTGTGAGTAAATGACAACAGGTTGTTTTTAAAAGATTTTTTATTATTGATTAACTTATCTGTTTACTTATATTTTTGTATTTTTGAGTAAACTTTTCCTTTAACAATGATTCTAAAGTTCATATCTGGACATGCTTTGACAGTGAGATTTTAACATAACATTTCCTGAATGTTTTGGTTCAGTGAGTGCCACATAAATATGAAAGCTGAAAACACTGTAAACAGATTTTACACCAAAAAGCTCTCAGCCATTTAGTCTGCATTGAATCGTTGCCCAGAATGGCACTTTAAAAAAAAAGACAAACACAAAACAATAGTTTCCCCATGGTCTATTCTGTCGGCTTACCTCTACTTGTGATTGTAACTGCGTCCTGTATTTGTCCTTGCAGATAGAATAAACAGTGTGCAGGGATGCTTTAAGTACAGCTTCAAATATGACCTGAAAATGGAGCTGCAGATACAGAAAACAATGTGCCTTTTTATAAAGCGTATTCATACTGCAACTTTTTCCCTGGCTGTGTCACATCCTCCATCCTGTCAGGTAGAGCAGCTGTTCCTATACATTGCTAGAGTCACATGCCCTTCCCACCTGCTGTGGGTGTATGTGTTTGTTTTGAGTGCTTTTGAAAGCTGTCATTATGAACTTCCTGAAGGAGTTGAGGTTCCAGTCACACAGACTGAAAGTGAATATTGGCTGCCCTTTCACCAGTTTCACAGTTGTGTGTTTACTGTTGTTGGACAGAAGCAGAGCTTGTTAGAGCCCCATGGCCTCCAAAATACAGGAAGACATAAGTGAACTACAAATTGGACTGTGGTTATTTTGGTGGGTGTGCAGTTTTTCTAACAAGCAAACAGAAAATATAGGTCACTGCTGTTAAATGTTTTAAAACCTCCCAGTTTTGAAAACTGTGATTTATATTCTGGAAGGGCAGAAACACAAGCATGAAACAAGGCACACGTTTGTCAGTCGTTGTTGTTTTCACCTGGTTTACCAATTATTTATTTACTTTGGGCATGTTAAATGTATAAATAGTAATTGTTCTTTTCTTAATAGTTAGCCCAACCGTGGGCTAAATGTGTCAAGGTACAGCTTTATATTGCAAGGTTTAACAATTAAACATCCTGTTTCTGCTAAAAACAAACCACGAGACTATAGAACATTCCATGACTTAAGTCTTTGCTTTGAAAATACTGTTGGTTTGTTTACTTCCGTTCACTGGTACACAAACTGACACTGGGACAATCCCATGACCAGAAGGTTGATAGAATGTCACAGTCTTGCTTTGTTGTCTTTGCGTTGGATCTGTTCAGTAATCCCATGACCACCCTCTATATGTAAAGAATTTGCCAAGCATAAGTCCTTTCAATGTCTGCTATGTTTGCTTAGGTCGCGCTAACTAAGAAGAATGTGTTGTTGTTATTGCTAATAGATCTTGAAGCTATTCTTAATGACTGCCTTTAGAAAAAGCAGACAGTGCTAACAATAGCCTCTTTGGCCTCTATTGTGCCCACTGACCCTTTCACTTAAACAAACAATATTCGGACTAGCTTCTGCCGCAGTGCCAAGAGATGATGCTGTAATAATGACAAACGCACTCTGGCAATTTGAATCGATTAAACCGTGTTGATGTTTGTCGGCCATAAAAGCCATATAACTGGTGAACCGTGTCTCCATCTTGTTTCGCTCAATCTGCTTCATCTGAGCTGGTGCGGCGCGCGGACGACAGCATTTGTTTGTTGAAGAAACAGCTGTCATTGAAACAGATAAGATGAGCAGACAGCATGTTGAACTCTCGGCAGGGGTTACAAAGGGTTCACGCTTTACCTTCACGCTACAATAGTTCAGCAATCGTGGTGGTACATTTGCGCTAGTCAGTGTCCATATCTAAAGGAGCGGTCGTGAGAACTTGGTGATTTTGTGTATTTCACAGCTGGTACTTGCATTCTGATGTTCTGACAGCTTATTATGGCACAGCTAAAAATACCTAAGCAGCACCTGAAACTTACAGGTGATTCTTTCCTGCCAAATCGTAAATATTAATAAGAATATGTCAGATTTAATACATAATCAATGGTATAAACTATTCAATGACAGCAGTGCGGTTCAGGGCCTCAGCCAATGAGAAGCCAGAGCAGACAGCAGAGAGGGTGGAAATGTTTTCTGTAGCTTTACGTGGATCTTGTATATGTGTGTGTACATGCAACACACGTAATGTACCAAGTTTTCAAGCTTCCTTAGCTAGCCAAACACATTTAGTTTGCTGTGTGGGGTGTGAGAGGGGTGGAGAACTAATCTCATCTCCCCTCTTACATTCACAGTAACAATTTTGTTTTCCAATTTATCTGTGTTACTTTGGTTAACAAATCTGAGGAATTATTTTGGAGCGATTGTAAGTGTGGCCCACTTCACAAGGGCATCACTAGCAAATTCAGGCCTCTTGTATTCAGTCAGCGATGCCGGTCAACCAGAAAACGTCACATTTAGTTTATTTATATTGTCTCCTCCAATGGGACAGACTATTGCGTTTGACTACACCTCCACAACCTCTTTTATACGTTTTGTTACATAATTAAATCGTCATGAGACACTAATACAGAAATAAAGATGTGGTTCGGCTTCTGAAGGAGAACCGCTCTTGAGGGTGACAGAGTCCCAAATGAAGGGATTTAGACTTCATCCTATTCCCACCCTAAAGGTAAGAAGCATGATATCAAATAAGATTATTCTGGTGATGAAGATGGTGGCCCTGATGATGTTAATAGAGCATGTAATTAACTTCTTCTCTAAGTGACAGTGTCCAAATGAGCTCCGCTGTGCGTAAGCTCAAATTGAAAACAGAATTTAAAGAGCGTTTAAGCACTGACACAAAATGATCAGTCGGTGCGAGTAAATCAAGTCTTTTCTTACTGAATACAGATGTTAATGTGATGCTCATCAGATGAAGGCGGGTGTTCATTAAAGCCTTTAATCAGCCTGACAGCCAGTAATGCTAAGCGTGCTCCTGTCATTATAGCCCAGGTTTGGTGTGTTGATGTTTGGAGACACTCAAGAACCAATGACATTTGATGTTACAATATAGGTGCCATATAACGTACCTGGCAATGTACTTTAAGGTACATAGTGCATGTCGTATGGACTATGTTCATGTTGCTTTTACAAAACTTGACGCTCTGTGGTCACAATAAATTGTGTGAAAATTAAAAAGTTAAAGAAGTAAAAAAAAGAAAACAAAACAGCAAGGATGTTGGGATTCATTTAAGGGGGAATAAATACTGATGGAATCTTGATTGGGTTAAAGTATTTCTTTAAGTGAGTAAACAGTTAACTTAAGGTATACCTATCTATCACTTTAACAAACCGTGTGTTGGAGGCGTGGCCAATCGTTTGCACCCGTGCTGCAAAGCAAAAAAAAATTAGGCTTTTTATAGGCTTTCTCGTAAGTGATGTAAATTCAAATCTGTCTCATGACCTGGATTTTCCTTTTTATTTTCCTCTCTCTCCCCACCATTTCCTGTCATAACTTCTCTCTCTTGTATCATAAAAAGTTTTACAAATAACAAAGTTAAACACTACAGTGACCCAAAATGTCATTCGATTTCCTAAGACGTTTTATGACGCTGGCTTTAAATTCTGCTCTCTGCGATTGTATGCATGTGGGTGGGTGTCAGGGGTTTTAATTTTGTTGTGCCTCTGTGCATTCTTCAGATACACTGCATGCTGACAGTCGTGTTTAGAGGCTTAAATTACAGCTGCTGAAGTGAGTTCACAGCAGGATGAAGGTTTTTCAATTCAAGTATTCGTTAGATAATGCTCAGCACGAGGATTTGTGGAAAAGGGCTTTAAAATGAACCCACAGACTCAATGCATATAAAACAAGCAGTAAACAAGACACCCCTTAAGCTTTGACTCTCATTACTCAAAAAAGATCACAGAATAGTCAACAACGACATGAAAGGGACTCCAAAATAACTGTAACAGTTAAAGGGACAGTTCACCCAATAATTCTGTCATTATTCACTATTCTTCTGTGCAACACACACACATACACACACAAAGACTTTTAAAAGAATAATTGACACTTTTCTTTGTAATGAAAGTGAATGAGCACTAGGGCTATTGGGTTCACAAAATAAGCACCATGTTAGTAACATAGAAGTGGTTTAAATTACTTTTAACATGTCTTCTGAAGTCATTCAACAGCTTTGTGTTAGGAACAGGCTAAAATTGAAGTTGGCCACCCTGTTGCTTTCTGGACCACTTTTATAGCAGGTTTATGGTGTTTAATAGTGTGTGGTCTTCATTTTCTTTCATTTTTGCCAGTTTATTTTTAAACTGTTGCATTTGTGTTCCATAGAAGAAAAGTACATCCTACAGATTTGGAACATGAGGGTGAGTAAATTGACAGAATTCCCTTTAGAAAAAGTTTTGTTAAGGATCATGACTCCAGGTACCTTTCATTGATTTTCAGGTAAGTGCATCTTTAAAAGCACAAGGAAGTATGTGTGCTTGTGCTCATATAAGAGAGCCACTCACGATCACAATACTGCCAGATGGAAGGCATCTAAGTGCCAGGCTTCTGCCCTGCTGTTCATTGATTCACATTCTGTCCTCATGCTCTGAGATGACACTCAGCCCATCGAGGCAGCTTTCATATTGTCCTTGTGCGGCTGTTATATTTCCCAACCCCTGTCCCACTTCTCCAACACAGATCCACAGGGGCCCGCAGAAGAGGCCAGACTTTGCATTTAACAAGCCACTCAGCCTGGCTTTGTTCTGGAAAAATAGCCACACTTAAGCCATTTTCAGTGCTTTCTCTCTTTACGGAAAGACGGAATGTTTTTTTATCCTGCCAATTATCTGGACTGCCTATCAGCTAGCCGTAATGGAGAGGGATTCTTTGCTGATTAAAACATGGGGCGGTGAGCAGCTGTCAGGTGATGCTTTAAAGATCTCAGTGGGGATGTCCTGAATATGTGTTAAAGGTGTGTGTGTACCCGTGTGTGAGTGGGCCATGTGCCTAATCTGATGGGACACTGCCATACAGGTTGATTTAGAAACATTTTAGGCAGTAGGCAGTAACGTTCTTGGACTATATGTGACTAATTATATAAATAAGTAAATGAAAACACATACACACACATACACACTTTACACACACACACACACACATCTCGCAAACTCTTACATTGGTTGGATTCAACTTGATTCAACAGCTGTGTACTACTTTCTCCAGTCCCTCATGCACACATATGATTAAATGATGTATAAGCTCCAAAGAAACCAATTTATGAGTGTTTGTGAACGTTGCCATTTGAGATTCCCAGCTTTCAGCTCTGCTTAAACCATCAGCAATGGCGTCTCAATAATGCATGACCTCATGACTACTGCCTGTTTCTCAAGGACGGCTCAGCCATTTTGATTGCACATCACGTTGCTCTGAAGATAAAGTCTAACGACACGACCCATCTATAATGCATACACAAAATCTATTTAGACACATCTTGAAAGCCATGCATTTGCAGACAATCATTTTTACATGCTCACACTGTATCTAACATTGTGTCTAACATTGGTTCTTTAAGGTTTATGTAATGTTGAAAGAGTGTTTTTGAGTGTTCAGAGATGGAATCAGAGATGCGGGTAGACAGCTGACAACCGGAAATGGGCTGCATTGGTTTACACATAGCAGAAGTGATAGGAGCTCTCATATCAAACCTGACATCCTCTCCTTTATTCTGGTGTGATATTATCCGGCTAAGATGCATCTGACTCTTTTAGAATGACTGGACTGCTCAGGTTTTGACAACCTGAAAGCTTTACTGGTGACTGACTGCCCAATTGTTGCTTTGTAAAAGGGAAAAAGCTTTTTTGCCATTGGCCATTTGCTGATTACATTACATATTGGTACAGTATCATTGTTTTGAGCTGAGCTATAACATTCAACAGCATTGCTTGATTCGCATCAATGCAGATTGCGTAAACCGTGGTTATATTGTTCAGAAAATATCCTGTTGGGTTATGGAAGCAATCAAGAGCTTAGTCTGCTGTAAAGTCCCTTGACACCATCTACAGTTTTGCAGAACATCCCAAATTGAAGTTTTGTTGGGGGATTTGTTGCCTTTTTCTGAGTAATAAAGATGCTACCCAGACTACCCAGACCTCTTCTAATCTTGCATCAGTATCAACAGAAGCACCGGAATACAGATTCAGAAGTTTGATATTGCTTCTGTTAGAATGCAAATATGTGTGTCATGCATGAAAAGATCACTGCCCGCTGATACCATCATTTATTTGCACACACTGTCTGCGTCATTGCAGAATCTGATTCACCAAAGTAATTATGCAAATCAGGGAAGGGCACAAAACATGCTCAAATTGTGGTGCTGAATGCAGTTTACACGCACAGTTTCCCAAAGGTTGGATGTGAGTGCTGGGTTCAGAAAGATGATGTGGCATGTCTTACTAGGGGCTGTAGCGCATTACTCCATCTTTGCTATACAGGAATCATAATGAACTACTTATCTTAATTTTAAATGTGCACTTTACTACATCATACATATGGATATATAATGTTCTTCTACAAAATGTAATCATCATTTGACTAATTACTCTTGCCACGACCAATAGAAAACTAAAATAAAATTGTGTTTAACGAGCAGTTTATAATAAGCCTAATTTAAAAAGACATTTTCACTGAAAGGACGAATCACAATTACTTTTAAATATAGCGCAGCCCTTTACAAGTGGTTAATGGACAAATGTAGTTTTTGTGCCGAAACTTTTAATGAATTTGCTTCTAAAAGTCTGAAGGTGAATCTTAACTCTGTTAAAATGTTGTATCAGATGTTTACAAGATGTTTAGTGCTGTTTTTGTGTTTGTGTGTGTGTGTGTGTGTGTGTGTAAGAGGTAATGTCTTCAGCTTAATCATGTAATTGTGTTGGTAATGTGTTTATGCCTCTGTCACATGTGCTTGATTTTGACCTCTATGCTGTCAATGCAATTACACTAAATTAATTTTACAAAACATCATAACAATTTGCCATACTGCAGTGTTAAATAGCTCTGAGTCACCAGACTGGTCATTATTGAGCTCAACAATAAACTTTTGTTTTGCATCAGAGCTAATGAAAATAATTTTGTGTAATAAAGGTTGTTGTTCAGCTCAGATCTTCACTATATATAAATAATATCATAAGCAAGAGTTCTGTTGTACTGAAAATTAGCATGTCTATGATGTGGCCAGGTAATGTGTGATTGTTTTTATATCAGCATTATAAACAAATTAGTACTGAGTTACTTAGAAATGGCATTAAATAATGATTATACAATTTCTGTTGGGCATGACTAGCCGTGCCTTCATGGGAAATCCATCCTGCAGCTACTTACTACTCATCTATATATAGTGTCTATAGAAGAACAGGCCTCAGCACACTGACCAACTACTGTTATTGCCATCTGTGTATGCGTGTATGAGAGTGTATGTGGGAGAGAGGTCGAGATGCTATGATTCATCCAGACTGAACAAACAAGATTTTGACATAACTCACTGACACTCACATTAATCATTCATGTAGTTCATTAATCATCAGCTGATTAGCAACAAAATTGTGTTTTTTAAAATGGGTACTACAGACTAAAAGTTCTAACTGGATGAGCCAGGCTCCAAGCCATTGCAAAATGCTAATACATTTACGCATTTGGCAGACAGTTTTATCCAAAGCGACTTACAGTGTATTGAGTGATACTTGTTTATCAGTATGTGTGTTCTCTGGGAATCGAACCCACAACCTTTGCACTACTAATGCAATGCTCTACCGATTGAGCTACAGGAACATTAATAACACACACCTGTGTCCTCGCATTCTGTACGGCAATATGTATGTTACTAGGTAACTGTACACAGTCTGAACTATGACTTGATGAAGAAACTGTTTATATAAGTGATTAATATTAACAAAAATATTTTTTCTATATGTGTCTACGGTGTCTTTTATCATATTGCTGTAACATTGCCGTCGACGCTTTGCATTGTGAACCCACAAAAACTCTCATGGCAAGGTCTCTTATTACTTAATGCTTTCTAAATTATATTAATAACAAGTTGTATTTGCTTTGAAATCCATGTCAAATTGTCTCACGGTTTGTCCAGGTGGATGTGCATGTTTTACTGTCTTAGATCACACTGTGATTATGCCAGTAGCCATCTGCTCTTCCCTCTCCTGTTTTCACCTTCCATCTGCAGGTCTTTTATCACTTCCTCCTATGGTGAATTCTCTTTTAGCACTTTGTTGTTAATCAGTTTGAACCTAGCTTTCCTACACCGTCAGTATGAAGAGATCTCATCTGTATTGGCACATAAAGCTACAAATTGTGTCCTTGCATAAAACCTGAATCATAATATTATAATAAACAAAACGGGTACATGAACAGCTTTAGAGATTTACAAATCTTTAAGAATCCTCTGATGGCTAGTCAGAACTTTTGCAAAGACTCTGGTCCTGTTGATCAATACTCAGATGATAACGTCTTATTAATTTATCAGTTAAATCTAGATTTTACTACTAAAGGTATTTTACACTTTAAGTATGGCTGAACTTCATTTTCACCAAAGCTCATGTATCAGATATGAGAACAATGCCGAAAAGCTTAAAGTGTTGTAATGTACATTATAATGGATTTAAATAGGTGGTTTTAAAAAGATTAAACATATTCAAAAATCATATTTATTAAAAAATGCATAGCAAACAGAATTTGCATTAATTTTATGTTAAATGAACCTAAAAAGTTTAGCAAATATTTCTAACCGGCATTTCTAACCTGTTTAACCTGCATAAATGAAAGGGTTTATGCTTTTAAAGGTCTGCATGTTTACATTGTATGTGTCAGTTTTCAGTTTTTTATGTGTCATTTGTCTGTATATAGTAACAATAGACAGAAAAAGATATTTTAACTCTTAAGAAATCATACACTTCAGCATTAAATTTACATGTTGTTTAGCAGTGTTCTGAGTGGAATTCATGGGAAGAGTGTTTTTGCACAGTCAATATTGTTGTTAATTATAGCATATGATTAGAATGCAAAATCACACTGTCAACACGCATGCAAATGCTTCCCCTCCCTGTCACACACACACCCACACACACACACACACACACCTTCTTTGCTTGTGAAGTGTTGTTTCCACTTGTGATAAATTGGCAGACCGCCCATGATGTGGGAAAAATGTTTAATTGATGTTTTGATTTGTATGTACATGTACTCAATAAGACTGCAGTTCTCTATATCTGGCAATTAACATCATTTTTT